>OU744319.1:31927423-32085981 GCA_916610145.1 Eristalis arbustorum | reverse complement strand
AATCTGATTGACGGTTGATTGATCAGGGGACCGTCAGGTCCTTTTGTGAATGTTGAGGTGAGGGAACCACGTGCTGGCTACAGAGAGGTTTCGCCCCGTCACGAAGTCCAATAGCCTGAGTCCATTGTAGGACGTGTTGTCATATAGGCTGTGTTGTCCGACGACTCTAGCAACGATTTCTTCCTTGCGCAGCTGTGCGTTGAAATCTCCTAGAACCATCTTGGTGTCGTAACTGGGGCATTGAAGGTATGTTCTTTCTAGGAGATCATAGTCGTCGTCGTCCTGCTATCCTCGGCCTTGTCCTCCGTTGGGGCGTGGGCGCAAATTAGGCTGATGTTGCCGAATGTTGCCTTGATGCGGATTGTTGTGAGGCGTTCGCTTATGTATCTAAAGCTTAAGACTTCTTGCCTAAGTCTGCCTCGAACAACAAAACCGAATGCAAACAAGCGCTGCCTTCGCTGTTTGTAGCAATCGCCGTAATATGTGTCGCAGTTTTTCATCCTCTTTTTGTCCATCTCCTGTATGGCGGTGATGTCTGCCTTATAGGCTTCTAGGGCCTCCACAAGTTCATCGGCTGCACGTGGTCTGTTAAGTGACCTCACATTCTACGTGCAGAAAACAGTAGGCCGGGGCTTGTTGCCGTCTCTGAACTAATGTGTGGGGAAGTTAGCCCCACGCGAAACCCCCGAACCTGGAGGACCGGGTCCTGGTTTAAGCCCACTTTCACTGCATACATTGATTCACCTCTAAGCAGTTGCGGTAGCGGCTATCCAGAGGGCGCCGCGAGGAGGCTTTATTTCAACTTGATCTGTGCATTCACAGGAATCGTTGCAGGCATCTCGCCAAGTTGAGAGACAAATTTGAGGATCAGCAACTTCGCCCTGGATGCAAAGGCCCATGCCCTCAAATGTCGTCAAAAATTCACAAATGTCAAATATGATTGACAAAGAATCCGTTGCATGCGCTGCGGTTATAATCCACAAAAATCTTTAATTGCCAGATTGCAAGGAGGTGTCCAATGATACACCCGCACGACACATGAGAGTAAAATGATCTATGAGTATCATCACAGGTTAGGACTGTCAAACGAAACAAAAGTCAAAAGTTTTTCATCTGCCGTGATGCATTCCACTTATGGTCCACATTTGTTGTCTCTCTCTCTTCCTCTTATTAGGCCTCGAGAAGTCAAGTAAGGCTATATAATACTAATAATATGGGTGGCGCTACAGCCCGTAGAAGGCCAGGGCCTAGCTTCTCCGCAACCACTCGTGTTGTGCGAGCTATTGTTCTCACACGAGTGGGAAGGACCTACAGTTTTATGCCGACTCCGAACGGCCAAGTTTGAGAAGCTTTTTCTAGACAGGGAATACTCTTTGAGCATTGTCAGTGACTCGAAAGAGGTGGGGCCGTGAACATTATTTTTGTCGCACAGAGCTGGAATCGAGCCTACGACGTCGAGGTCGACGCACATACCCACAACGCCACGGGCCACAGCGGGGTTAGTGCAATGTGGGCAAATGCGAGAAGGACAGCATCCTTTCCATTATGAAATGCCTACTTCTTCTTATGGGGTTACAATCCGGGATGAACCTTAGTCTCAGCCAACAAGCCTCTCTAGATACCTCGAATTCAGAGATCCAAGTCGCCTCAGTTCCTTCTCCACTTCCACCACCGGTTCCATGGACGTCCTGTACACATTGGCACGGATTCTAAGACTCTTCTACCAGACCGCGGAGAACCACTTAATCCATGAATGTTGTACAGCGTAGAATTAACAACACCATTGCGGTAGGCTACGATGGGCCAATGATGGTCCAAGTGTGACGGCTCAGTGACCGCGGGACGGCCCTCGACTCAATTAACTCTCACGCAGTCCACACTGTACTGACACTGAGACGTCCCTTTCTCCCACTCAGACACTGCCAATTTACCAGAACTGAAACCATTCAAAGCCCCATCGGCAGCACCTAGGACCACACCCCCTGCCAACCAGCCGGCACAGCTTATCCCACTTTCCGGGAATTTCCACACAAAATCAACTCTTTTTTGATCAAAAGAAATCCAAGCAAAATAAAAGAACCTGAAACAAACAACTTCTGCCAGGCAAGCTCCAGGATTCTCCGAAAAGGACCTCAAAAGCGAGGCACTCACTTGAGCACGCCGTCATTGAAATTAACCGCGTGGAAGACCAACACCAGTCTCGTGGGGATTTGAGTGTTTGAGACTTTGCCGTTTTGCGACATTCCCGCTGGAGACATCTCCGCCTGAGACATCTCCGCCTGAGACATCCCCCGGACCGTGTCCTAATTAAATGACTCACAATTTCGGCTGCGTAAACATTAATTAGCATACTTTGGCCAGGCTGAGCGCCTGTAATTGATGTACACAAACTCTCGGTGCTTGTGGACTGCTCGAGAGCCTCCCGTCAGCGCTTGCCACGGGATCCCTTTGATCTTGACTATGGGGGGTGAGGCGGATGAGCCGTGCTCATTGCAAAAACGACGCCCTGCCGCGGCCAATTCGCTCGAACATGATTAGTGTCTGCATCTGACACTACAATTAGCCGAACAGAATTTATGTGACCACTCGTGACAAAGCGCCACCAGTAGGTGGTCATTAACGTGCGCCCCGAAAAGGATATCAATTAGGAAACGATATCAATCCATCGGGTGCAGAAAATCAATAACCGCACGCCGGCGACCGCAAAAAAAATCCGATTCTAATTAATCGCAAGTTGCGACGACAAGATGCTCTGCGTTTTGCAGAAAACATCTTGTCCGTGCTGATTTTGTGTGACTGTGTGTGAACGGCTCAAGTGGTTTAATGGTTGGTTGACACTTGGCCAGACATCGACATGGGGTGCTGCGGATAATTACGCCACCCACAGCACCTTCTCGCCCCCTCCTCCAAATTGATCCAACGTGCACGATTCGAATGAGGACATGTGCATTGTCCTGCTAATGGATGTGTTTCACAAATATTTCAGGAAACAATTAAGCAATTCAGCTTCGATTCGAGTGTGGGCCTTGGCTTTGGCAGTCCGACTGTTGGCACAGGGCACCAGGCACCAGGCACCGTGCACCGAGCTGCCGTCTGCTCGGGAAGATTAATGTATTTGTCTTGGATTCAGACGGGCGACGGCATGTTGACAGAGACTCGCTGGAGTTCAATAACCGAGCGACGATAATGACTGTGCTGTGTTGGCTGTGAAATCGACTCGTGAACCGCTGCGGTTACCACCGAAGTGTCATGCCTGTTCGGGAAGGCCTCCAATTTGCAGCGGCCCCCTTGAAGAGGCCGCAAGACAAACTCAATCCCAGGGCGCTCACAATTTAATCCCAAGTACCACACACGTCCTGGCCCTGAGCTCAAGGCGGCCCATAAACGAATCATCGGCACAGGGTTAAGTTCAAAACCCCATTACTGGCGAATTGAAGGCAGATCCACGGCAGCACGAGGACACATCGCTCACCGACAGACATCTGTGTCCTTTTGCCTGCCAGAGCACCGTGCACCGTGCACCATACACGGCACTTCGCATTGACCCACATGTGTGCATCCCGTCCGGATGCAACCCCGGCGCGTTGCATTTTTGGCAAGAACTGCACCAGCCTGCAAGAGCCATCTCCAGCCGAGGCCCTGAGGAGCCACTCGAAAGAAGATCGTTTTTTTCCTCACCTCCCTCCCTCCCTCACGCTCTCAATTAAAAGGGATGAATAGGAGCACTCGCCTCCCTAGCGCCCATCATTGCGGCTATTACAATCTTTTTAACGACTGCGAGGGAATGGAGAAAATGGGTGAAAAAAAAAAAAAGGAAAAAATAGAAGTCCTCCCGAAGTGGCTGTGAGTGCCCCACCAAGGCAAGGATGTTAACCAAAGCATAACGAGCACGGACTTTTTCAGTGCTAGACGTTTAATTGCTCGGCAACCTGCTCGGCTGCTACACCGCCCCATTTGGGGACTTGTCAAGTGTGCAAATGCAATCGGCCAGGTAACGCCTGCGAAGGCTCTTCACGTCGAAGGACGAAGAAGAAGAGACCACCAGCGACGACCGGGGCATCATAATCAGAATCTTTGTATTCCGAAGCACACTCCGTCGTCGATAGACTTCAACTAACGGTGTTACGGGCGCTCGGCAGTGCTTAGTGCAGAATACTCCTAATGGGTCACGATGTTGCAGTTATTGAGGGAATGTATTAAGCGCGAGGGTCTTAACCTAGCCACCGCTGACCTGCAATCGTATCGATGGTTGCGAGTTACGGCGGTCGTTTGCGGGCGAGCCGGAGACGGAGCACATCCGGACACCTGGCGGGGTTCCCATTGCCGATGGTTCACCGTCGAGGGGCTTGTTCGTCTTCTCGGTGCACGGTGAGCCGGGGGTATTTTAATTGCCTCACCAATTAGCGCAATGAATTATGAAGAAGTGTTAATTTTAAAGTTATCATCGCAGTTGCTGATGAGCTTGAATCTAATTGGACTATGGTTTGGGTTCCACTTAATGGGTAGTCGTTTACCCATCGTGACGGTTATGACGTGTATTTGCGTCGGGTGGACATTGTCGTGTGATGGTTGAGATGGCCAGAGGAGAAGAGAAGTGAACTGAGCCACGTTTGTCCGTTTGTAGAGATTCTGGCAAAAAGACAAAAGGGCCGTTTATAAGAAAGCCAAAAGCCTGGCCTCGGATTTAAGGGAAGGCACGTAGGCCCTTCGAAATTGCGGGAGGAAGCTAGTCACAGACCCGCAGGAAATAGTGGGTTTGTTGAAGGAGCACTTCCGACAGCTGCTTAGCAGGACTGACCAAAGGAGAGTGTTGGGGAATCAGGAAATCCCAACTGCAGTCGATGAAGTTGTCGACCCACCTAGCTTTGAAGACGTCGGCACAGCCATTAAAAGGCTGAAGAACAACAAAGCCGCAGTCCCAGGCTTACCATCAGAGCTCTTCGAAGCTGGCGGCATTCATCGGATCATTTCACGAATTTGGGAAGAAGAAAGCATGCCCGACGACTGGAATATCAGCTCCGCCATATGCTCCATCCACAAGAAGGCGTTCCACATCCTGCAAGAACTGTAGAGGTATGTTCCTGCTCAACGTCGCCTACAAGATCCCACCCAGCGTACTGTGTGAACGTCTAAAGCCGTTTTGCTTCCGTTCCGGCGGCTAATCGACGATAGACACACAAAGGCAGATGCTGGAGAAGACCATCGATTTTAAAGCCGCATACGACAGCATTCATCGCAAGGAGTTATTAGACGCGATGGCCGAATTCGGGACCGCGGGAAAATCATCCTGTTGTGTCGCACTACGCTGAGACATAAGCGATGCACCGTGCAGTTCGGCTCAATTGTCTCTGAGTCTTTTAAGGTCTGCACCGGATTTCGTCAGGACGATGCGCCGTCTTCAGATTTCTTCAATTTGGTACCTGAGAGGATAGTGCGGCGATCGATCTTTGCGTTGATGGCGTTTGGAGGAGAAGGTTCAACCACGAACTATACGGGCTGTACAGCGGCATGAACCTAGTTAAGCGTCTTCGGATCCAACGCTTAAGATGGCTAGGTCATGTTGAGCGGATGGACACCACAGCTCCGGCCCGAAGAGTCTTCGACACCGAGCCATTGGGACAGCGCAACAGAGGACGTCCTCGCACTAGATGGCGCACGCAAGTTGAAAAGGACCTCAACCAACTTGGTGTGCGCAACTGGAGGCAGCTGGCGAAAGATCTTGCTGGCTGGAGAGGCATGTTGGTTGAGGCCCAGGTCCACCCCGGACTGTAGCGCCAATCAAGAAGAAGAAGGATAGTGCGGCGGTCAAATGTCACCACGGAAGGCACTACCATCTAAAGGTTGGTTAAATCTGATGATGATGAAAGTGAACCATAGCCAAACGTCAAGTTATTTCCGCATTTCTGAATTTCAGACTGACTCAATTTGAACCAAGGCAAGACACACAATCGAGCTACGCGTTAAAGTTATTCAGGCTTATTATGAAAAAGGGCGTTAAAATCAAAATGCGTATCGCGCACTTCGTGATTTTCGATGATTTTGAATCGATTTAATCGTCCAAATGTGCAATCGGAAAAATCGTGCAAAAATTTGAGCAAACCGGGTCTGTAGGAGATGTAGAAAAACACCAGTGCATGCTCGTACAGCTCGTACTGCGGAAAATATTGCTGCTGTTCGCGATAGTGGCCAGTCCTGCCTTATGGAGCCGAAAGCTGGACACTAAGCAACACTGCAGGACTGATTCCTGGTGAATCTTCGAAAGAAAAATTCTACGTCGGATATATGGTCCCGCCTGCGCAGAAGGTCTGCGAGGAGGAGAAGACACAACCTCAAAGGCAAAAATCCGTCGACTACACTGGTTCGGCCACATCGAGCGAATGGACAACAACGCTCCGGCAAAGAGGGTCTTCGAATCCGAGCCTTCTGGTTCGATAAGGAGAGGAAGACCGAACCTTCGGTACAAAGACCAAGTCATCGCGGATCTAAGACAGCTTGGCCTTGATGACTGGAAGCAGTGTGCCCAGGACCGTCACCAATGTAATCCAAATGTACGTACAATCTAAAAAATAGTGCAAAAATTTAAGCAAACACCAGTCCATGCTCCTACAACTCGTACTGCAGAAAATATTGCTGCTGTTCCCGATATTGTGGCTGAAGAGCAGTTCACCTCGACTCGTCGTCGTGCCCAGCAATTGCACCGTTGGTGAACTTTATGCATAAAGACTTGCATTTACACGCTTACAAGGTGCAATTGACTCAAGAACTAAAGCCTCTTCACCATTTCAAACGTCGTCAATCAGAATGGTGGCAAGAAATGGTAGACAGTAGATGATCAATTTTCGAAGAAAATCATCTTCAGTGATGAGGCACATTTTCTCCTCAGTGGATGCGTCAATAAGCAGAATTGACGCATTCGGGCGACGATGCAAATAATCCAAGAATGATTGTCGAAAAACCAATGCACCCACAAAGAGAGACTGTTTGGTGCGACTTTTGGGCTGGCTCACGTGGTGGCCGCCAAGATCATGGTTATTTCAAAGAAAAGGTGTACGTCGATAAGCCAGCAACAATTCAAGAACTAAAGGATGATGGACAGAAATAAGTGTTTTATGTGATCACCTGCGCTTAGGCTTATATCACGAAGACACTTAAGTCTTTGGACCATTTTACGCCGCTGGAACAGACGCCTTCAGTAGAAATCTCAAGTTTCATGGACCTATTTCTCCACCTTGGTAGGGTGGCGAGGCCCATCTCAAACCTCTGCTAGTATTTGGGTCGTAGCACCCGGTTGTCCTCTGCAACTCCAAATAGACTTGGATCAGTACCCTTCACGTCGGAGAGTCGAAAATACCCACCGTCTTAATAGACAAGATTAACTCCCAGACATGCAGAATCCACTTCTTCCCGCGACTTTGAGTTTTAAACCACATCCACCACGGGGCTCCCACTTGGGGGCCAACCTCAAGCGATCAGGATGAGAGCTTTGCCGGTCTCACGGGCGGAAGGCTGATTTCCCGTGGCACCAAAGTATAGCCTCTGGTCAAGCTACCAATAGGATGCCATAGCATCCCGGGACTGGCCGCCATAAAGTCAAGATTTATTGTGCACTATCTATAATAAGATAACGCACTTACAGTTTATTCCTCTGTTTGCGAGCTTGAAACCATCATTTTGACAAACAACCATTAGCATTTAGCTCAGGGTTTTAGTCGCCTTTTAGGATAGGCACGCCTTACCCCAGGTATATTCTACGACCCCTACCCTAAGGGGGAGCTAAAGGATGCAATAATTCAGCTCATCATGCCTCAACCAACTTGATGTGCGCTGCTGGAGGCAGCTGGCGAAAAAGAAGAAGAAGGAATTTTTCTACCTCGGAAGGAACCTTTTCTACCTACTCAACAAATGAAATCATATGGTGATCCCACGTAGAACCGCCCATTGCAACCGATGTTACTTCGGTCTGTCGAAACAAGTCCAAATTACTGACTCGAAGGAGCAATTTCATGCTTTTGAGGATTCTTATTTTGCCACTCCTGCCTTATGGAGCCGAAAGCTGGACACTAAGCAAGACTGGAGAGCTGATCCTTTTTAACTTCGAATGAAAAATTCTGTGTCGGATATATGGTTCCGTCGGCGGGGAAGGTAAATGTAGGAGAAGAAAACAACAGCGACCTGTACCAGGGATCAAGACCCAGCACGGGCCGTATATATAGAGGAAGTGAGAGAGAAGGTCCCAGTGCACACACTCCCTCTTTCACGAGGAGGCACCAAATCCTTCGGTTTAACTCCAGTCCTTTGACAAGATAGCGATGTCGCTCATGGCATGGGTTGCACAAGAGGAAAAAAAGCAACACTGCTTCCAATCATCGTTACCGATGCTTACGGCGCGAACCAAGGGATTCTTAGACTCTCCTAGATGGAGCATTGGTGTCCGTGTACTCCGTGTGGCAGAGATATCACTGTTGACTAATTTCTGTCTTGCGGCTCTCGGTACACCTCGTAGATTTCCTAAATTTCTTTCTCGGTACGGAACCATATGTCGGACGGAGAATTTTACTTTCGAAGGCATCAAGAATCAGCTCTGATTCTTTGCTTAATGCCCAGCTCTCGGGTCCAGTTGGCGGGAGTGGCTAATAAGAATATTATGATGCATCATTTTGGTCCTTCGAGCTAGATGTGTGAGGGATGGTAGGACGTTCCTGCAAGGATGTTCCCGTTTGCCTCGATGTATACAAATTCCATAAAATGTAACTCCTCAAAAAATCCGCTGACAGCCCAGCTCATCCCCCACGTTGCCAGCCGAAATGGCAAGCCTTCTTAACGAGCCACGCACGTGTGTGCATACGTTGTCGTCTAATTGCCGTTCTCATCAAAAGTACACACCCACCGTGGCGCGGCCAATAAATTCCGTCCGCCGTCAGCCCAGTCAAAGATAAACGATTCCAAAAGAGAACCCGTAATAAATTGCCCTCAAAATTGTGCACGCAACGTATCGAGAATGATTGCCTAAATTAGTGCCTAATGTCTTCGTTCATAAATCATCTACGTAACGACACACAGTGAAAATATGAAATTCGCACACACCCCACGGACACCCAGCCGATGCTTACAATTGCATAAAAATACACCACCCTTGGCACGAATAACTTGGGCGCCTCACCGCAAACTAGGCGCGTCCCAGTGACATCCCTCCGCTCCAGATGAAATGTCAACTGAACAGACCATCAATCAGACAGATTGCCTTTCGGAACACATCCCATCACCTGACTGCGCGTGCCAACGGTGCCACGGGGACATGTGTGACAGACTGAGAGTGAGAGCGAGGCAGAAGTTGGCACAGAAACGAGGTCCCACAATGCGTTCGGATACATTTCGTGCCAAAATTAATATCCTCTCATCAGGTATGCCGTAAAAATAGTTCTCGCTGTGCCCGTGCCTCCTAATTGCTGTCATGAGCCATAACCATCCAGATCAGTCTGATAAATGGATTGCCGTTCGCCAGCAGCGTTGTTTGTATTATTTCAAAATTAATTCACGGGAAAGCATTCTCGAAATGCATGTGCTTTTCATTTGGAAATTGCACGCCGACATGCAACGTGTTCTTTTTTTCGCTCGCTCACTCGTAATTTGCCATAATTTGACAGCCGAAGCAGACGAGCAGTGCTCCGGACTTCGGTGTCAGATTTCCGGGTACCCTATCGATGTAGGCACGCGTTGCAGGTGCAGCACTAGGCAGGCTCCAATTTGCTTCCGGTTTGTTTGCTCGCTCTCAAATTTCGCTCCGTGACTGTGCGTCGTTAGCTTCGAGGAGCTTGGATGAGGAGAGTTCCTCAAGCGCGTTGAACTTGCCCGAGACACGATACTCTCGCATTACGCCCGTCTGGCAATGGAGTCTGAACGAGTTTTCAAACTTCTGAGTCGGTTTTGAGGTGTCCTTTGAGAGCTTAAGTGCATGCGGGGCGAGTTCAATTTTATAAGAGGATAGTCTCTGAAACTGAAGTCGGATCCTTTATAAGGTGGCCTTAAGCTCCTACCACTGAAATTATGTCTACTAGATTATGTAACAACGAGCCGAGAAGAGAAGCTGAGTAAGAGACTCTCATGTATATCTACGTCGACCATGAACGCCAGCGACAGCCGGATGGATTGCTGTTAGGCCATCAAAGAAGTAGCAGAAGATACCCTAGGCTACCTACCACCCCTGACACGAAACTCGTGGTAAGTTGGCGAGTGTGAGCAGAAGAAGCGTGCAACCGACGAGGACGACCAAAAACGGAAGACAGGAGCAGCGCAAGAGGAGTACCGGGCTAGAAGGCGGGATGACAAGCCTGAAGAAAAGGTCACTCGCAACCTCCCAGCTCACGGATATGGATGAGTCTAGGAACAAGCACAAGAGTCTAGGACCTTCTACAAAAAAGCCCAATGCTTGGCCACAAGCTTTAGGATAGGAAGAACAAAAAGCTGACAGAGCATGCACCAGATCATCTACCGAATTTGGGAGAGCGAAAGCATGCCCGACAACTGGAATATCAGCTCCATAGGCCCCATCCACCTAAAAGGCGGTCCCACCTCCTGCGAGAACTAAAAAGGTCCCTGCTCTACGTCACCCACCATCCAGCGTACTGTGTGAACGTCTAAAGCCATTTTTCACCGCACTTACCGACACATTACAGTGCGGCCTCCGGCCCGGCAAATCAACTGTTGACCAGATCTTGACATTAAGGCAGATCCCGGCGAAGACCAGTTTCAAACCATACCCAACACTTTGTTGCAAGGAGTTGTTGTTGCAAGCGATGGCCGAATTCCGGATCAAGGGAAAATTGATCTGATTCTCTAGCACCATGCCCTTCGAAACCTGCACTGGATTTCGGCAAGGAGATCCGCTGTCGTGTGATTTCTTCAACCTAGTACTGAAGAAAATCGTGCGACGGGCTGCTGTAAGCACGGAAGACTCTATTTTTTGCAAGTCAGTCGAGCTGTTGGAATACGCAGATGACATCGCCAACAACATCCCGCGGTCCACATCCGCCTTTGACAGAAATTGAGGAACAGGCGGAACGAACTGGTCTTAAGATCAATGGAGACACAACGAAATATATGCTTTCGAGAAAGAAACGATCCGCCTATGCCACATCATTGGCGTCGCTGGATACTTCAAGCTCGGATCCCTTTGTCGTGAGGCTGTCCGTTTTCGTTGCCTTGAATGGCAGTATGGCCTAGAATAGGATCCCCGTGTTCAGCAAGGATGTGCCACTGTCCCCTTGTCTGCATAACCTGACAAGTTTTGAGGTCAAGATGTACGATGCTATGGCACGTGGCAGGCGGCCGAAGACGATAGAGATAATATTGTTGGGAACTGATTGTCAGGGTGGTGGCCCGTGGCGTTGTGGGTATGTGCGTCGACCCCAACCTCGATGTCGTTGGTTCGATTCCTGCTCTGAGCGACAAAAATAATATTCACGGTCCCACCTCTTTCGAGCCATTGACAATGCTCAGAGAGTACTTCTGTCTAAGAAAAGCTTCTCAAACTTG
Organism: Eristalis arbustorum; assembly: GCA_916610145.1. Classification (NCBI taxonomy): domain Eukaryota; kingdom Metazoa; phylum Arthropoda; class Insecta; order Diptera; family Syrphidae; genus Eristalis; species Eristalis arbustorum. The sequence goes on along the minus strand of OU744319.1, from coordinate 32,074,449 downwards.
GCCGTTCGCAATCGACGTAAGACTGTAGGTCTCCTCCACTCGTGAGAGAACAATAGCACGCACAATACAAGTGGTTTGCTGGAAAGCTAGGCCTTGGCCTTCACGTATTATGTATGAAGAGTCAGGATGTCGTCGACCGCAGAGAGGCCGTGGTGCCGATGCATGCTGTTGTATATTTTTTTCCGAGGGCAGGCGACTATACTAGTGATCCATGTGTCAGAATCGGCCAAACTACTGTCGTGTCCATAGGGTCAACTTGAGTTGGAAGCCCCCACCTCTTGTAAAAGGTTCTACTGCACGCCCTGAAGGCTACGTGCGCCTTCTTGACTCGCTTCTTCTTTGATTGGCGCTACAGTCCTGGGTGAACCTCGGCCTCAACCAACATGCCTCTCCAACCAGTGCGATCTTTCGCCATCTGCCAAAAAAAAAAAAAAAAAAGTTTTTGTAAAGGTGTCTTCGATGCGTTGCCCCATGCCAATTTACCGCATCTTAACTTCGGTTTAGACAGGATGAAGTACACTTGTTTTAGAACTGACGTTGGTGGAAGATGAGGAACAGGCGAAGCGAGTTGGTCTAAAGGTCAACGACGACAAGACAAAATATATGCTTTCGAGCAAAAAACCATCCGCCGTGCTGTGCGGCTAGGCTAAAACGTCACAATCGACAGCTACTATTTCGAGGTAGTGAAGGAGTTTGTCTACCTCGGGGCACTCCACGAATGACATCGTAGTGGAGATCCGACGTAGAATCGCCCTTGGCAACCGATGCTACTTCGGTCTGTCAAAACAACTGAACTCGAAACTCCTGACTCGAAGGACCAATGTCATGCTCTACAAAACCCTTATTCTCCCAGTCCTACTTTATGGAGCCGAAAGCTGTACATTAAGTAAGACTGCAGAGCTGATTCTTGGTGCTTTCGAAAATGGCGAATGGTGGAGAACTCTACGAGCTGTACGAGGATGTGGATGTATTCCGGAAGGCAAAAATCCGTCGACTACACTGGCTTGGCCACATCGTGCGAATGGACAACAACGCTCTAGCAAAGAGGGTCTTCAAATCCGAGACTCCTGGTTCGAGAAGGAGAGGAAGACCGAACCTCCGGTACAAAGACCAAGTCATCGCGGATGTAAGACAGCTTGGCTTTTATGACTGGAAGCAGCGTGCCCAGGACCGTCACCGATGGAAGGCAGCAAATGCTCAGGCCCAGACCCTTCATGGTTCGTCTGCCTGATAAGTAAGTAAGTAAGTTGGTGGAAGATATTTAAGGTAAGCGCATATACAGCTCTTTAAAGGCTCATGCGCAACTGGTTAATATGTGTGTCCCATAAAAGATACTTGTAGCTGCCTACTATGTCGATTAAGCAACTGTTTGAACTACTGCAGCTATCATGCCTATACCAACTATTTTGTTGTGTAGCTCTAAACTGAGCACTTCTGATGTGCATCATCTTTGTTTTGAGTGCCTTGATCATCAATCCCTTGTCATGGCACCACTTCACTGCTAAATCGACTTCTCCCTGGATAATTTCCATAGCTGTCTGTAACTATCTGTGACGCACTATTATCGCTGTATCATCGGCATAAGCAAATGGAATGCTCAGTTTGAATATTCTGACAACCTCGTTTGTGTTTAGTGTGAAGAGGAGTGGCCCCAACTTGGATCCTTGAGGGACTCCATATTGAGCGCGTTCTTTTGGACTATATGTCTCGTTAAACTCGGTTGCTCAGGTAATCTCTTTGCCAGTTTGCCATTAGTCCTCGTATACCTATGCGTTCAAGTGCTTCAATTAGCTTTGTATGGTTTAGCGTGTTGACAGCTTAGCTAAGAGTAGTACGTGGAAGCTTTTATTTTAGCTGTCGTTGATGGTATTAGCTTAGCTTTTATTTTTTTTTGAAGCCGTAATGAGTCTTGTGAATAAATCTTGAATGTTTTCCAATGAAATTATGTAACCTCTTAGCAATGACTTTTTCGAGGCACTTTCCTACGACAGGCAGTATTGACATCGGTCTGTAAATGTTCAGAAAATGCTTGACACCACCCTTGTGTATAGGCAGACTCTGTTAAAAGTGGGTCGGTGGACCTCGCAATGATATTTTTAAAATCGGAGAAATGGGTGTTCAGAAGGAGTTCGAGAGGTTCTGCGACTGATCCGGTCCTTCGATCCCTCCTTTCCTTAGGTGACAGTTAAACTCAGGTATGACCCTCCTGTTGGTCAAGCGCAGTATCTTCATTTGGTTGACTTTAAGTCTCGGGGCCGTCTCCATTAGTCCATTACTTAGACGTTCGCCAAGCAATTTCCCAGTTGCCAGAACGGCCCCATCGTCCGTGGGAGTAGCTACTATGAATTGTTCCCCATCCAAGGGCTTTATGATTTCGTAAGCCACTAGGATCCGCAGGAGTGGCGGGGTGTCCCTCTGTTCACCTTTCGTGAGCAATATAGATCGCCTAGGGATGACTTACTCAGTCACGATCGCAACATCCGTCCAATGCACTCGCAGAGTCCCACATTGACTCCCGCTTACAGGAGGCTCCTTGTGAATTTCTTCGTTTGTTACTTCGCGCCGGCTAATTCAGCCGTCGGACTACATCGGATTCACAACTTTTGTGTAGGCGAAAGTAAAAAGAAACTTATAAATTCAAAAGAAATGTTTAAAAGTGCCCTGTGCAGCCCTGTCCTGAAGCTTCTGATCATTCAGTCAGCAACCTCTGTTGACAACAAAAATAATAATCGGACCACCTGATCAGGTTATCGACCGGAATCTCGCTTTGTTACCCCAGCCGCTCGCTACAAACAGTACAAACAGTAAATTAGACCCTTACAAGAGCCGAACAAGCCCACAGCACCCTACACACTTCGATCTCTCTCTCTCTCTCTCCTCTCCATAAAAAAGAAAACATCACAAAACAGTAACGCTGCACTGCACAAGTTCATTCGCAGCACAAACTGCTGGCAACATAAAACTTTTCCGCAGCCCTTGTTGCAGCCATTGTAACATGAAAATTATGGTACATCATTTTTTCCAGTTGCCATCGTTTTTCTGCGCACATTTCCACTCCCCCCGCAGCCTTAAAAAATTAATTGTTACCATCCAGTTGGCGAAATATGTCATTTCATGCCAATGACTCGCGGGGTATCATTACGTGGAAAATCCGCCTCCCCCAGTGGCTGTCGTGGTGCTGCGTCATCTAGCGGCTGGCGCACATCGGAAGGGTGGTCGTAGAGGCCACTCACTCGACGGTTGACTTAGCATGCTGGGCTTGCCTTGAACTGGAAACCGAATTCGTGAATTTGGGCGTCCTGTGCCAGGATGTGTCGAGGTGCGCGTGCCAAACTTTTGTGACACCGCTTTCAACTAATGAGCCATCAGTCCCGCGTGTCGCGCGAATTAGCACTTTTGCTCATTCGAGTTTGTTGCTTGAGCGAAGGACATTCTGTAAATCTCCAAGCGACATCCAAGCGTATCATGAGATGAGGCAGCGTCCCCTGTCAACCTCTGGGCTAAATTTAATTGCAATTGCCTGCCTCCGTCAGAGCGATCAACAGTGAGACACGTGTGTGCAAGGTGAAGGTCCCGCTTCAAAATCAATACCCGGCACTTAAATCACATCGCGCTGTGTTCTCAGTTGTCAGTCACACAGCGTCTGTACGGCAAACTTCCCGTTCAATTGGATCTTATCACCTCGTGTGCGTCGCTCGTGTGATCTGTCCCTCGCGACGGGAGTACCTCCTCTCCCCCACCAACCCCTTTTAATAACTGAATCCAGTGACGCACGGTACGACGAGTTGGAAAAAAAAGGGTAAACACTTAAAAACTTCTCCAACCAACCGGAGCAGCAACAAATGTCAAACGTCAGTCCTCCTTTGAGCCGACGACACGTTACCTTTCGTCGTTCCAGGGTCGTGCCCACCCTCGGAGGCGTTATAATTAATTTCCCTCCCAGCAGCCGGCTGCTCTGCTGAGCCCGCCTTGAAGCCATTTCCGTCAACTGTTGTCTTGTTAAATAAAAATTATCCAACGAGTGGCGCATACAAAAAAACAAACAAACGACAACACATTCCAAACAAGGCGGATGATCCTTTAAAGCCCACGCCCATCCCCCCCAGTGGGTCCAATGACCACCTAAAAACGTGAGCGGACTCCCCAACGATGCCGCATGAATGCTCTCCTCAATATTTATCTGCGGCGTGTTCCAACGCCGTCGCCGCCACTGTCGCATTCGCTTCATGCATACGTACATCCGTACGTACGTGTGGCGGCAGGAATTCGTGCTCGAGCCTAAATATTTTATACCGTGCCAGCCGCAGAACAGGGTCTCCGATGGCAAAACAAAAAACACTAAAAAACAGGAACCATCATGAATTATATTCTATTCAGGACGTAGTGCTGAATAGAAAATCACGCTGAATTGATGGCCCATTGGCTGCTGGGCGCTGCGATAAAATAATAAATATTTGTACGCAGTTGACACACATGTCAGAGGCTGTTGGCTGTCTGCTGCCGATGGGACATGCATTAGATGCGCCATTTTTTTGCCGATCCTGTTGATTTGCCGGTTTTTTTTTTTTTTTTTTGAGCGGGAAATTAATAAACAACGCCTTTGGAGGTGTTTTTTGTTCTCCCGCCTAGATGCGGTGGGGTTGAGGCGTCCTTGGTCCCGTTGTGGCGGATTTCATTTGGGAGCTGTGCAGCATGGATTCGTGGTTTCGCGACTGATGATAGGCAAACTATTAGTTAATTGACGGACAACGAGCGGCGACGGTGAGGTGAACCGAATCAACAGGGATTTGCTGTGAGTGCCGATGGGGCGCCCAGAGGATGCCCAGAGGCATGGACGATACCGGACATTTCCGAGAATGAGGTCAGGGAATTTTGGGTGGCCATGGCGCAGCAAATTGGCGGGTGCTACAAACTCTATGCACAGGCAGGGACTTCGGGATCACCATCCCATACACACAGTGGGCGCTCGTCTCGGGTGAGATTCAGATGAGTCTCCATAAAGCAGAGCTCTGCGCGTGGATTGGACTGATGTCTCGATAGCAGCTGACCAAGTCACCAGTTGGAGGCCTATTCTAGTTTCCCACGAAATCATAAAACCATTGGAGAGCGACAAATGATTGCCCTGTGCAAGGCCAATATTTAGGGCCCTCATTCTTCAACCATTTTTATTTTTTATTTATTTATTTATTATAATATTGATGTACAATGAAAATTGTAATCAATATGAACTATAGCGGCCAAATAGTGGCGATGACTTACGGCCCTCGAAATACTTATGTCTGTCTATATTGTAAGTTTTCCTACGATACTTTTTAAACTGTTAATAATGGATTGGATTGGCTTCTTGAGGAGATTCAGTAGGTCTACGTTGTGGTTGAGGTTGTTTTGCAGTCCTGGTTACGATGATAAAAAGCATTGACTTAAGAGATGGGTGATGGTTACTGGTCTGCGGCAGGTGAGGCAGTTTGGATTGGACTCCCTTTTGAGCAGGTGCTGATGAGGAAATTCGGTGTGTCCAAGACGGAGTCGGATATACATCCTAATATCCGATTTGGGTATATCGGTTGGGAATTTTGGCTGAGTTTTATTAGAGTTAATTATTTGATAGTGCTGTTTATAATTCTCCCACTCGCGTAATATTTGTTGTTGGCACTTTTGATTTATGTATCTCTTTAGATCGCATTGAGAGAAGGTGTAGTAGGAGAGGATGAGTGCCTTGAGGGCGGCATTTACCGCAGCATTGTGCATGACCAGGTGTCCATAGCAGCTTTAACTTCGTTTGTGATTTGATGAGAATATCACGAATTTCGGATGGGGTTATAGAGTCGTTTTGAGGATTTGTAACGGCTTTTATAACAGACAGGCTGTCGGAGCAAATAGCCCACTTACCTCTTGTTTGGGAATATTTTTTAGCGGAGTGGAGTATAGCTACTGCTTCTGCGGTGTATATGGAGGCGATGTTCGGTAGGATGCCTTGCAAAATGATCGAGCCTAACACTGCATAGGCTGTGTTGTTGTCTGTTTTGGAGCCGTCTGTGTATATAAAGCTCCAACCTGTACGTTTAAAAGTTCCATGGATCTCATTGAAACGAGCTGTGTATACATTATTGCTAGTTGTGTCTTTACGTAGTTCGTGCAGGTCAAGAAGTATAGAGTCCTCATGGAGTGAACATGGTTTTTTAAAAAGCTTACATTTCCTACAAAAAGGTTTAAAAGTCAGCACACGGGAGGGAGGAATATGATGCCGAAGCGTTAGTAGGACCAATCAGGAGTATAGATCGTATATACATTGAGAACATAGACAATGTCTATAGGTACCCTTGAGGCTCACTTTATACGGGCAAATGATTGGGCAAGCTGGAGGCAAATAAGACTTTTTTGCCGATTTCCGTCCATGATCTGCAGTGACAACAACAGATTGGACACAGCGTTGTGAAGGATATCAGGAGACTAAAAACAAGGTACGTGGGACTTTTTGTTTGAATTGAAGTCATACTTCATGAACTAAAGAAATAAACAAGTAAGCACAGCACACATGTTTAAAATGAAACGGGTTGACTTTATTGTTGTGTGCAATGAAGTCGTTGGTTGAGGCCCAGGTCCACCGCGGACTGTAGCGCCACCTTAAGTAAGTAAGTAAGGCACTCAACCAACTTACTTACTTGCTTTGAAAAACCCTTGTGGGTCTAATATTCTCTAGTACGCCTACCCGACATCGTTATACGGTCGCAATGAGGTTCAGTGCTCTCCAACTTTTTCCACAGTTTTTGGGAGTCCTCCACAGTTGTTCTGCGTACTGTGGGCAACTCGCTATTCTACCGTCCTGAGAAAGTCTTGCTATGGAGCGTGGCCTTGTCCAGCATGCCCCGTGCTATGCATTCATCACACATCACATCACATTTCTGTAGCGAAAGCCAACTACTCGTGCCGTGTATAAGAATGCCCCAAAGCTCCCCCAATGGATGTAAGAAAATAAGTGTCAGCCTAACATTCCAAATCCCTGCCGCATTTATCGATAAACTTTCTTTCTGTGCAACTATTTAGAGCACATTTCGCCACACAATCTCCCGTTCCACTGCGCTGCGAATGACCTAAATCCAGATTAAGGCTGTTACACAAAGCCATGCGATTCTTCCTCGACAAATTGAATAATTTGCCTACCAACACGAATGTCTCGGCCAGCCCGCCCCCCAAAGGATATCGCTGGGCCCATAAAGAAAAGGATTCAATATAGCGGATAAGTCGGCAAAGCAACGCCTGCTTGCGGAACAAATAGCCGAACACAAATTGCCTCCACCGGTGCCCCAGCATCGAGGCGATGTAAACTACAAATCCTCGGTCAACTCCTTTGAGCCCATCCGCATCCGCAGTGCTGCAATTCTCCTCTGCTCGTAGTTGGTCCTTTTTTTTGTTTGTTTGTTTGTTGTCTGCCCTGCTCGTTCGCCCGCCGGGGTATGTGTTGAAATTTAAACAAACGATATCCCTTCGATAATTGGCCATTACTGGATGGCTTCCTGTGCCGACGGGACGGGCGAGCCATACGCCACACGACAAGACAATGAAAAGGACCTTTCCCGGGTGTAATAGTTTTAACTCGACTACGGGCGCCCAGCAGGCCATCACGTCGGCACAGTCGCACCCCCGAAAACAAGGCAAAAAACAGAAAACCGAACCTCTATTGAATTCTAAAGGATACGCCATTTATTGCGACCTAAAACCGTTAAATAATGGCTTTAAGCTAAATTGGAATTTCAATAATTTTCAATTAATATTATGGACCCTGGAATGGCATGCACACACCCGCCCACTTCTTTGCATAGGCCAGCTCAGTCTTCGACGGCTGACTGCCCCTCGCCGCAAGTGTCCCGTTTTGTTTGCCTGAGACTCCCGCCTACTGAGCATGTGTGTGCGTGACATGTCATTCCTTTTGGTCCTTCCCGGGTCCTTTGGCACTCCATTCAATGTTTCGAAGGTGTTAATCCTTGGGAACGAGATTGGAATTGCTATTTGAGGCTCTCCTTCGCTGGAGACTATGCCCTTCGGAAGATTTATGACAGTCCGTCGGCCGTCGTCGTCTCCTAGGTCCTCCTCCCAGAGCGGTGAATCGGTGGCCGACCGCACACAAGCTGAATGGAGTGTTTGCGAATCGTTTCGCTTTGGCCGCCGCTCTGTGTGTGCGCCTCTCTACGATTCCCATTGTCCTGCGAGGCTGATTTATGTTTATGAAATTCGCTTTTTGTTTCGCTGGGACAGAAATTGGAAAAGGATATGCTGGCGGGCTTACGTGCTATTGAGGGGGTTTTTCTTCGTGAGGTTTTTTTTTTGGTCTCCTCTTTTGTTTTGCTCTCGCCGGGATAAACGGGTGTCTGTTCTTTGTTGCGGGGATTTTTTTAGATTTTGTATCTGTTCCTTTTTTTTGCAGTTTTGTGGACTTAGTGAAGAGCGGCACTGGTCGTCGGTGGGATTTCCACTTCAATGAATATGGAATAATGTCTATTTTTGGAAGTCCTTACCTTGCTCGACAAACCTATACAGTTTCACCTGGATTTGAAGAACGGTCGCCTTTCACATATCATCCCATTTTTTTGGGTTTTTTTCCCCAAAGAGAGTCACTGTGTGGGACTCTAAGCCAAAAATTGAGCCCAATGTTGGGGCGATTTTTTGGACGGCAGTGGGCAATCTTTGTCTTCTCTGCTCCGAGATGAGAAGAGGCTGGATGGCGCAGTTGGTTGAGTGCCGGAACATGGTTATAGGGGTCCCGGGTTCGAATCGCAGTGAAAGCAGAGGTTCATATCTTCCGTTGGAATCTCCTTAACGGCACTGGGTATCACACTGGTCTAAGTGTGTAGGCAGCCCAATAACCTTACCTAACCTACTCCGAAAATGCATAGTGGACCTCCAAACTCCAAAACTCCAAAACATACTGTCCGACACACAAATGCTCATGAGTGTCTGTACAGAAGAGTCAAGCAATAGCAGGTGGCATTTTAAGTGTTCCGCAAATGCTGCACGATGAAGGGTTCCACTGCTCTCGGTCAGGCAACAGACACCCTCCTGAGCAGCTGTGCCACTTAGTCGATCATATTGAGTATCGATGACAAATTAGTAGTGGGAGCCAAGTTGAAATGCAAACAATCACCATCGCCGGAAACACCGATAAAAATAAAGAAGACTGATCAAATTTGGGGTTCTATTGCGTGAATTAAATGCCAAGGAATTGAAGACAGGTCACCAAAGACAACGCAGTGAATCGCCTCTGGGGGCGTCCTCTGTTGCGTTGCCCGACAGGTTCGGATTCAAAGATTCTTCGTCCCGGCATGACTTAGCCACCGTAGGCGTTGGATCCGTAGACGCCTAACTAGGCTCATGTCGCTGTACAGCCCGTTCAGTTCGCAAACACAAACAGGACCAAAGATCGCACGTAGAACTTTTCTCTCAAAGAGACCAAGGACTTCTTCATTCGCTTTCGATATTGTCCATGCCTCCCCGCCGTATAGCAGGACTGGTATGATCAGTGTCTTGTAAAGAGTCAACTTGGTTCTTCGAGAGAGGGCTGTACTACTCAATTGCCTCTTGAGCCCGGAGAAACAGCAGTTGGCAAGAGTTAGCCTACGCTTGATCTCGGTACTGATGATGTTAGTACAGTTTACTCCGGAGCCAAGGATTTCGAAGCGTTGACAAGCGACGTATGCACAGGCGTCTGCACTTAGCCCCTGTCAATGAACTCCTACTCTCATCTCCCCGTGGTGAAATCCGGGAGCCAAGCGCCTTCGACTGAAGATGGGGTACCCAACCCTCGTGGGACGTCATTGGCGGCTGCAAACGAGAGAGGGGGAGATTGGATGAGTCTGTATCAGGACTCATCTCTCTTTACACGGATGCCGGCGGAGGAGATTATCATCAGATTAAAGTGATGTAGGCCATGACTTCTCAGCCTAAAAGGACAGTTCACCATAGGCTTCCTTCTCTGAGTTGACTCGGTGGTTTGTCAGCTGCAACCGAACATGCATCCACTGAGTTTTAAGGGTTTTTACTTGTATGAGGGCTACCCTGTTCGCCACGAAGGCGGTCCACTTGCTTAAATGCTTTTCTAGACAACGTTCACTAATGAAGCTGTCAGTTCACTTAAAAAGTTCAAAGTTCTAACAACGAGATTGGAGAGAAGCACATCAACGCAGAGCTTAAGAAGGACTAAGGGATATCTCAACACATCAGAGCTGTGGCATTAAAACGGCTAATTGTGCCAATTCTCCTACCTAAGGGCTGCTCATGCGTCTAGCTCAGACCAACAAGTTCGCCTCCTTCAGTCAATGCTCTACGTTCACTTTGGCGTCTTCAGCCATTAAAGTCGATAACACTCCCCTTTTTGTTGCCATTAAATGATCAACCACCCACCAGCCGAAAGCAGTTCGCTGCAAAATTGAGCAAAGCACCCACCATTCACCCTCGTTACCACACGTTTCATTTATTCCCCACAAGCTCTGCTCATCAAATCGTCAAGTGCTTACGGTCTCCGAAGCATTAGCCTCATGCGTGACACTCTTCATCGCCCGCACAATCCGCTGGATGTGCCACTGATTGTGCATGCAAGAGACGAACCCATGACGGCGCAAATGATAGACGATGGTTCAAAGCAATCTCCAGTGCAGCAGGCAGCGCTCACTAATACCCGGCGCCCGCCTGCAGACATTCCGCTCCAAATAATCCCTCGCAAGCGGCTTTCCACGGGAACCTGAAACACGGCCGGCTGTAAGTCCTCGTGCAGAAATGCACCTTCCTGCCAAACTTCCCCCAAGCACTTCCGAGCACACTCGCGCACGGGTGTGCTCGTGTGTGGTGGAAAGCCGCTTTATCGCAAAACATTGACGCTGACATTACAGCTTAATTGCCGGCAGGGCTGGGGCTGTTGTGGCACTGGGTGCCGCTGATGTCGGGGACTCCCTCCCAATACCGAGCGGCCAGGCCTTTCCTCTTTGGGGACGAGAAATCGGAAGGAGCTGCCGAGGAGACGAAGAAAAATCACACAAGGAACACAAACTTCTAGGCTGCATCGACAATAATTTATTTCACATCAATTTCACTAAACTTTCCGGTAAGCATCTGCCCGCGGACGCCTTTAGGGCTTCTGCAAGACAATGCAATTGACGGCCGCTCCAGAGGTCGCCGTGGTGGTGGCGGTATTTGTCATCGTTCCCGTCGCGGTGTTCGTTGTGCCTGGGGATGTTCCAGTGGTAGCCGTTCCCGTCGCGGTACCTGTCGCCGTTCCTGTAGCGGTTCCTGTAGTGCCTGCGTATCCAGTCGCTGTAGCGGCACGTTCCTCGGCATCGCCGCTGGCAACTATATCCGACGTTGCACTGCGACTCGTGAAGCACAGCTGATCGCTGGTGCTGTTGTAGCTGAACGACGGCTTTGACGCAGTGGTGCCCGTGGTGTTGGCCGAGTTGCTCAGCGCGGCCCAGCTATCGGCTAGGGCCACGCCAATGATGCCCTTCTTCAAGCCCAGCGCGAATCCATTGAGGGCGGCTAATCCGTGTGTGATGACCCGGCCCTCGGGCAGGGCGTCCTCCCGGCCGGTGGCCTTCAGAATCTCGCGGACCTGGGCCGCGGGTATCGGTCGCAGGAGCATCCGCTTGCCTGCGGAAGAGAAATCCAAGTGAACTCGTGACACACTACGTGGGTGGGGCGGTCACAAACCTTCGACAGCCTCGCCGGAGAAGGCGCACAGGGCGGCCAGCACTAGAAGACACTTTCCAAGCATTGTGGCGCGGATCTTTCGGTTCAGTCGATGGGATCTGTACTGATGCGAGACTCGGCGGTCTGATTGCTATTTATTCGAGAGCCATCAGAGGCCCAGGTCATGGCACAGTTAAAGGGTCACGACGGCGAAGCTTTCTTTTGTGACCCGCCGCCAGCTAGAATACTAATCCGCTCCAAGCTCATGAATAATTCACACGGCGAGACTCTTCTGATTTGGCGTCGTGCCCCCTGAAATGCGACTATTGACGGGACAGAACCGCGAACCGCTGCGAAATAGCGCGCTGAAGTGAAAAGAAAAACGGCGTGTCAATTAACTGTCAATCGGGAATGAATCGGCAAATTAATCACTTGCGCCCGCGGGCAGGCCACACGTCTGTTCTGGGCACGAAGACTTTCTACGAACGCAGCCCACGGTGATGGGAGAGACCGGTTTGCGGAGACATTCTTGCGGATTGTCGGTCGGAGTTCGTTGGAATTGTGTCACCAACGAGAGTGTTGACATTGGGAGCGTTGTTTCACGCTATGCGACTTGGGTCACGATACTTTTTCTGCGACTTTGTGGACAATTTTCAGCGGCAACACTGATTGGGAAGTTGTTAGAGAAGATCATGGGAAAGGAAAGCTGGCGACAACGATTTTCTTCGACAACAAAAGCCATGTGTGCCGTACATGACCTCACAAAGGTGAAAGACGATACGAAAGACAGCTTCTAAGAGCTGTTGGGCCAAACATACGAGCAGTGCCCTAGCTATGAAATTCAAACTGTCCTGTACGAAGGGAGCTCGTCTTTGGTCAGTACGGTCGAAAAGTACAGCCTACACTACACTCTCGGCGAACTACTGACAAACCAACCATCAATCAGACTGACCACATTGCAATCGAGGATTGTATCCAGATCTTTGATGCCAGACAATTATTTAGACAAGGCGACGCACTACCACGCAACTTTTTTAACATCAGTCTCGAGAAGATCGTGCGCAACTCAGACGTCAACACAAGCCTCACCTGACAGGCCTCGGGGGACCCATTTAGAGCCAGTCCTGAATGGTGACCGTTTGCGAGCGATCGCGCTGCACTCAAAGGGCACAACCAGAGGCACGATCTTCTTCGGTGCAACTGCTTGCATATGCCGACGATGCGAAACGGACCGTCAGTTGAGCGCTTGTGAGCATCGAAAAGGCACCTCTAACATTGATATCATTTTGGCCGCTTCCTTGTGTCCCGGGACCTCCGCTTGAAAAAAACTGCTGTAGTCAGGCCGAAGAGTGCATGCTTAACAATTCGGAGAGGATAATAATAATAATATGGGTGACGCTACAGCCCGTAGGGGGCCAGAGCCTAGCTTCTCAGCATCCACTCGTGTTGTGCGTGCTATTGTTCTCTCACGAGTGGAAGGGACCTACAGTTTTACGCCGAATCCGAACGGCTTTGTTTAAGAAGCAGAGGGCAGAGTTGTTGATCCTCAAATTTGGCTCTCAACTTGGCGAGATGCCAGCAACGATCCCTGTAAATGCGCAGGTCAAGTTGACATATAGCCTCCTCGCGGCGCCCTCTGGATAACATCTACTGCAGCCGCTAAGAGATGAACCAATGTATGCAGCCACCCCTTGTCCGGGGTCTTAAACCAGGACCTGGGTTTTCCAGGTTCGGGGGTTTCGTGTGGGGTTAGCTCTCCCACCGTGTAAAGTGTAGTCTAGTTCAGAGACGGCAACAAGCGTTGGCTACGCATGACCCTACTGCTGACGACCATGGACACCGAAACAAGGACAACGATTTTCGGTTCTGCACGTGGAATGTGAGGTCACTTAACAGACCACGTGCAGCCGATGAACTTGCGGAGGCCCTAGAAGCCTATAAAGCTGACATCACCGCCATCCAGAATGTGCGATGGGATGGGCCGGGCAAAAAGAGGATGACAAACTGCGATGAATATTACGACGATTGCTACAAAGAGCGAAGACAGCGCTTGTTTGGATGTGGTTTTGTTGTTCGAGGCAGACTTAGGCAAGAAGTCTTAAGCTTCAAATACATAAACGACCACCTCACAACAATCCGCATCAAGGCAACATTCGGCAACATTAGCCTAATTTGCGCCTACGCTCCAACGGAGGACAAAGCCGAGGATAGCACGACGACGACTATGATCTCCTAGAAAGAACATACGACGAATGCCCCAGCTGCGACACCAAGATCGTTCTAGAAGATTTTAATGCAAAGCTGGGCAAGGAAGAAATATTTGCTAGAGTCGTCGGAAAACACAGCCTACACGACAACACGTCCGACAATGGTGGACTTCGTAATGAGGCGAAACCTCTCTGTAGCCAGCACGCGATTCCCTCACCTCAACATTCACAAAAGGACCTGGCGGTCCCCTGATCAATCAACCGTCAACCAGATTGATCACATTGCGATCGACGTCTGACACTCCTCCAGTGTCCTCGATGTTCGAACGTTCTGAGGTGCTAACATCGACTCGGACCATTACCTTGTTATAGCCAAGGTCAGAACTCGGATATCGATTGTAACACGGAGTAGAGCAAGGCCAAAACAGTTTGACGTTGGAAAGCTACAATCGCAATCGACTGCTGACAATTTTTCGGATCGAGTCTCCCTGGAGCTCTCAGAGAGTCCAACCCTGCCAGGCGAAACAATAGACGAACAGCGGAACCGTGGTCAAAACGCCATCAGAGAAGCTGCCTCTGATGTGTTTGCTTTCAAAACGCCACCTAGAAAAACCCATGGTTTGACAATGAGTGTCGACAGGCGCATTCCGCGAAGCTAGCAGCATATGAGGCGACGCTGGACAGAAGGACGAGAGCGGTTCGTGAGCTCTACGAACTTAAAAGAAGGGAAGAGCACCGGCTTCTCAAAAAGAAAAAGAAGGAGCAAGAGAAGCGCGCAATCGAGCAAATGGAGAGGTGGACAGCAGGAATAATGTCCGATAGTTTTACCAGCGGGTGAAACAACTATCCAAAGGGTACAAACATCGGACAGAAGCCGGTCGGAACGAAGAGGGACAACTCGTAGTAGAGTCGCAGTCGATACTGAGAATCTGGAAGGATCACTTCTGCAGACTACTTAACGGCGAAGAGGACACCAATACCGCTGTCAGGCAGAATGTTCCACTCCACGCAATGGACGACGATAGAAGAGAATTCCCTCCCCCCGATCTAGACGAAGTCAAGGTAGCGATATCGTGACTGAAGTCGAACAAAGCTGTTGGAGCGGACGGATTGTCCGCGGAACTGTTTAAAGCAGCTGGAGACGATCTGGTTGGGCGCATGCACCAGCTCATCTGCAAGATATGGTTCGAGGAAAGCATGCCCAACGAGTGGAATCTCAGTATCGTTTGCCCGATCCACACAAATGGAGACCCCTTTGACTGCGCCAACTTAAACCTTAACATCGCCTACAAGATCTTCTCCGGCGTTATGTGTGAGCGCATGAAACCATTCGTTATGATGATAGGTCCCTGTCAGTGCGGTTTTAAGCTTGGGAAGTCCTCCATCGACCAAGTTTTCACATTACATACATACATTCACATTACATACATTCACATACGGCAGATCCTCGAAAAAACCCAAGAGATGCAGATCGACACGCACCACCTATTTGCCGACTTTGAGGCCACATATGACAGCGTGCATAGAGACGAGCTATATAGACCCATGTCTAGTTTTGACAATCTGCCAAACTCGTCAGGCTGTAGAGGATGACGATGGAGAGCTCTCGCTGCTCCATCAAGCTCGGTAACGAACTCAGCGGGAACTTTAATGTCAAAAAAGGTTTTAGACAAAGCGACGCGCTGTCATGTGACTTTCTTAACATTGTACTTGAGAAGGTCGTGGAAAACTCACAAGCCAACAGTAGAGGCTTCATATTTCAAAAATCCGTGCAATTGTTAGCAGACGCGGATGACATTGACGTGATTGGCAGAACTCAGCTAGCCGTCAATGGGGCACTTGAGGCGGAAGCGACTGAAATGGGCGTGTCGGTGAATGAGGGCAAAACAAAGTACATGCTGTCATCGAGAAGGGACACACAACATCGACGACTCGGTCAGAACGTCACCATAGCCAGCTTCAACTTTGAGGTAGTAAAGGACTTCATCTACCTTGGCTCCCAAGTAAATAGTGCGAACAACATCAGTACGGAGATTAAATGCAGAATAACTCTTGCCAACCGCTGTTTCTTTGGGCTTAAGAGGCAATTGAGTAGTAGAGCCCTCTCTCGATGGACCAAGCTCGTATTATATAAGCCCATTATCATCCCTGTCCTGCTCTATTGTGCGGAAGTCTGGCCTATCTCAAGAGCGGATGAAAATGCACTTGTTCTCTTCGAGAGAAAAGTTCTGCGTTCAATCTTTGATCCTGTTTGCGTTGAAGGTTCCTGGAGAAGAAGATTCAACCACGAACTGTACGTGCTGACAGCGACATGAGTCTAGTTAGGCGTCTACGGATTCAACGCCTAAGACGGCTAGGCCATGTTGAGCGCATGGCCAACACTGCTCCAGCCCGAAGAGTCTTCGACTCCGAACCAGTGGGAGAACGCAATAGAGGACGACCCGATGGTGCACTCAAGTGGAGAAGGACCTCAACCAACTTGAAGTGCGAAATTGGAGGCAGTTGGCTAAAGATCGTTCCAGCTGGAAAGGGTTGTTGAACGAGTCCCAGGTTCACCCCGGACTATAGCGCCACACGAAGAAGAACAGAGCACAGAGCAGGAATCGAACCTACGACGTCGAGGTTGGGGTACACGCACATACCCTCAACGCCACGCGCCACCAGATTCGAAGAAGATGCTCGCTCCTTTTCCCTCGTCCAGCTTCGACCCGTCTGTGTAAACAAAGACAGAGTTCGAGTTCTTGAGGGGTTCTTATGTGTTTCACTCCTTTCTTGTAATCTCTTTTGCAGATAACACCGCAAGGACGTGTCGAAGCGACTTACAGTGTGTTCTATTCGTAATCTGTCTAGGGTGACTGCATGACCGTTTGGGTTTGTAATAATTGCTAGTAGCACTTTTAGCAGCAGACTTCTGCATATAGAGGTTCCAGTTCCTAAGAAGCCTTGAAAGACTGAATGGACGTCGTTCCTGAGACATCAGCTAGATCCCATTAACTCGGACAAAATACAGCCAAGTTAAAGTCAACGCGGAGAACGTACAAACATCTCTCCCCGCACAATGAAGCCGCCTCCTTCTTCTTTCTGTTTAATGAATAATAATTTTCCCCCAACTCCACCACTAACGAAGCCCCTCTCACGAATCCCACTCGATCAACAATCATCGTTTCATGAACCGCCGCCTAATCGAATACCTCTTCAGTTTCGAACCCAAGCAAAAATAAATAATAAAAGCCCACCCCTGCCAATACACCGCTTATTACTCGGATATTGAACCCCCAGCGGGGTTGGCTGCGCCCCCAGACCAGTCACCGCCATCGCATTCCACACAAACCATACATTTTGCATGGAATGCTCGGAATTGTATTCACCGCACTGTGTGACCGACGTATTCAGGCCAAAGGTTAGCGTCCCGCGCGAAGCCGCGATGGATGCTGGCAGCACGGAGCGGGCCCCAAGCTGCAAGCCCACTCCCCGAACTCGGTCACAAAACCATGTTAGGTGCAAGTTGATTACACCACACATCCATTAATCGCTTCCACATGCGGATGCAGTCCTAATGCTCACTCCGCAATGAATGTACATATTTCAGGTGAGCCCTGTCAAGTGTGCCAGCGTGGGGGGCTGGGACTGCTGGTGCACAGAACGGGCAGAGCAAAAACAAAAAAAAATTAAATCAAACGTGTGCACATGTGTCGAATATGCAAACCGACAGAATGCACCGATCTGAGTGCTCGGGATTCGAGTGAGTTTTTGTGCGCTGTTTGCCCAAAGCCCCGCCCGCCAAGTGTGAGGCGAGAATTTATTCATACGCGACGCGGCGAGGCCGGCAGTACCTTGATTTGGGTCGAAATAATTTCCATCTATGGTTATGACGCCCTGAGTAGGGGATTTGCGAAAAATCGAGATATTATCGCCCCGAGATTCACTGGATGGTAATTTATTCATAAATTCCGAAGTGGTCTTGTGACATTTATTGCGGCAGAGGGTGTGCGTGTGTATACACAAATTCGTCGTTGATTGGTGGCGCGCACGCTGACCCACTGGAGGGACACTCGGGCCATGAATATGTTTCGGAGTAATTTAATTTCTGGTCAAAATATTTAGGCGGACTGGACACTGATTAGCATGCGAATGGTCTGCTGTGAGGAGGAGACTTGTCTGTGGCTTGTCTGGCTGTACGTCCTGATCAGTCTGGGGGGAGTTCATTTGTGACCGCGGTCAGTGGGAGTGGTTTTTAATCGATTTTAAGAGAGATCCCTTGGAAGGCATGTCGCTTCAAAAAGCCACTCTAGCCGTGCGAGCCTAAGAGGCAGTCTGTCACATTTCACGCCCACAACAATGGTCAATGGTCATCATTGCCATCCACTAAAGGTGTCGCGGGGGTAACGCACGCACTAGAGATTCCCAGACCACTCGATCCTCCGCCATGGACGCTAAATTACCAGGATTGATGCCCAGCGAGTTTTTGAACTTGGTCCAACCACCTAGTCCGCGCCTTTAAGATGTAGGAAGGACCACGAATCTTAAGACGTAATGATGGCGACATTTCGATTTTATTTTCCTCGAGGAGAAGAATAAAAGCCTCGGGTACCGCCTACCCTGGTGTGGCAGGCTCCATTTGTCAGGCCAGGCCTTAATGGGCGTCTGGTGGCCGGCGTGTCCCGCTCGGTAGCCCGAAGAATGTACGAGTAACCCGGCCTCGTGGAATTTATTTCTATTGCGTACGGCGATCAACCGGCACTGCAGAGTGAAGAGGTTTTATCCACCTGCAGAGAACATCAGTTTGTTCTTGTCAGACTCTCTTTAAAATTTTTGAATAAATTTCTGCATAAGCAATATATAATGAACACTGAATCTAATATATCCAGCAACCCAAAATGTTTCTGGCTATTTCGCAACTCGAAAAGGAATGAAAATATTCCTTTGCAAAATATGGAATTCAATGGTATAGTATCTCATAGTTTAGAGACAACCTGCGAGCCATTTGCAAAGTACTTCGAAGTCGGTATATGTTGATCATACGAATATTAATCCACCTTCACTAAATGAAGATGTTTAGAACACTAGTATTGGATCATTATACCTATCTACAGATGACAATGTGCCCTCTGTCGTTCTTAAACATTGTAACGTATGTATGTCTGTGCCTTTGAAATTGATGTTTAATCTGTCATTATCCACAGGAACATTTTTAGAGGAATGGAAAAGTTCATTTATAACCCCTATATTCAAAGCGGGATCTCGCCAAAAAGTGGAGAACTATAGGGAAACATCAAAATGATCAGCGATACCAAAATTGTTCGAATTAATTGTAACCAACAAACTTAATTTCATATTTAAAGAGCAAATATCCTTGCAACAACATGGATTTATATCAGGTAGATCTACATTAACTAACTTGACTCTATTTACAAAGTATCTTGTTGACTCATTGGAGTCAGGGTATCAAGTCGATGTGATATTCACCGACTTCCAGAAAGCATTTGACACAGTTTGCCATGCAATTTTGCCAAACAAACTGAAGTCATTTGGAATTCACTCCATGCTTCTCAAGTGGATTTCGAACTACCTCTCAAATAGAGTTCAATCTGTTAAAATTGGTAGTTTTCAGTCAAGAAATATTAATGTCTTATCCGGTGTTCCCCAAGGTAGTCATCTGGGACCACTACTCTTTAATATGTTTGTCAATGATATTCCTTCAATGTTTAGTCATGTTAATTGTTTGATGTACGCTGATGACCTCAAGTCATTTTTTTCGAATCACCAAAGCACAAGACTGTTTAAACATTCAAAACGATTTAGACAAGTTAGTTAAATGGTGTGACTTCAATCAGATAGCTTTAAACGTACATAAATCTAACACATTTTCTGTTTTCCTGCCTATTGTTTTTGAATATTCTGTGTGTGGGACAACTCTCTGAAGACAAATAGAAATAAAAGACCTAGGTTTGATTTTTGATTCAAAACCTACGTTTTCTTTTCACATAGATTACGTGGTCTCCCAAGCCAACTCAATGCTTGGATTTCTTAAGCTTACATGTATCGAATTCTCAAATCCATATACACTGAAATCTGTCTACGTATCTATTGTTCGTCCATATTTGGAATACTGCTCTGTTATATGGGGTCCTGTCTACGTAAAAAAAAGGGTGCGGTACTAATTTGACGGGGTTTTCGTTTCGTACGAAAAATACCACGGAGCGGTGACTTTTGTGTTGTTCATGTGAGTTACATTTTGCTCGTTGCGCTTAGGAATCCCAAGAATCTGTAGAGACATCCATACGCTCGAATTCGTTGATTTTTTTGCGTAGCTGATGTGACTCCACTTAGAGAGTTCTCACACGTATAACAATAATAATACATGACATAAAACACTCATTTTAAATGGGAAAGTAAAAACATTTTTTTCAAAGTATTGGCCAAAGTATTGTTTTCTACACATTTTGACCACCTTTCTGGCAATTTGTGAATACCACGTCGTCTTTTAAAGCAAACCAATCAGACACCCAATTTTCGACTTCTTCGCAGGAATCGAAAAGCTGCTCAGCCAATGCGTGTCCCATCGATGAAAGCAAATGGTAGTCGGAAGGAGCCAAGTCTGGTGAATACGGCGGGTGGGGTAGCTGCTCCCAGCCAAGTGTTTTGATTGTATCCTGAACCGGTTTTGCTTTGTGTGCAGGTGCATTGTCATGGAGCAATATTACCTTGCCGTGTCTTCTGGCCAACTCTGGTCGTTTCCCGATCAATGCATGGTTCAAATTGACCATCTGTTGTCGGTAGCGATCAGTATTGACGGTTTCACCAGGTTTTAGAAGCTCGTGGTACACAACACCTTTCTGGTCCCACCAAACACACCGCATTGTCTTCTTGCCGAATCGATCTGGTTTTGCAGTCGATGTTGATGGTTGTCCCGAATAACCCACCGATTTCCGGATTCTTAAAATAACTCCATATTTCATCGCCAGTAACAATCCGATGCAAAACCGATTTTCTTACGTGTCTTTGAAGCAAAATTTCACAAGTGTTTTTTCGGGTTTCCATCTGTCTTTCATTCAATTCATGTGGCACCCATTTTGCACACTTTTGGATCTTCCCCATAGCTTTAAACGGTCAGCAATTGTTTGTTGTGCAACATTTAACATTGCTACCATTTGCTTTTGACTCAAAGTGTCATCTCCATCCAATATCGTTTGCCATTCGGCGTCTTCAAACTTTTTTGGTGGTCTTCCACGTTCTTCATTCCTCACATCAAAATCATTATTTCTGAACCGTTGCATGTTGCTTCTGATAGAGCATGATCACCATATGTCTCGACAAGCATTCGATGCGGCTCTGCAGCACTTTTCTTCAAATGAAAACAAAAAATTAATGCTTTCCGCAAATCATCACTTTCTGGTACAAAATTCGACATTTTTAACACGATCAAGAAATATGATCTTGTCTGTTCAATGACTTGATGTATACTAAATATTTTTCACAGATGTCATAGCAAACAAACAAACAAAAAATAAGGGCTCGCTCACAACAAATGGTCCCTATCGAGACATTTGCATCTTGACGCTCACTTCATACCGGTATACCTGGTGCATGCTAACTTGCATTTTTTCGCATCTAGCTAGGTGATCTTCCTACTGCCACAGCGGTCCTATTCGACCTTCCTGAGACTTGTCCACAGATGCGGGGATGTCTTCGTACGTGCGAGACGATGGTACCCATTATCCGACATCGACATTTCCGTCTCAAAAAAATAACAGTGGCCACACATTTTCAGGTCAGCCCACGGATCATTGACTTGCGAATTGCATCCACACTTGTGGTCCTCGCAAACAAAATCGAATATCCAATTCAAGAGGAATCCATTAAAAATCCCTCGCCATCGAGTCCAATCTCTTCAGGGGAGTGAATCAAATAAACTAGTTTAACCCAACCGAACCTCCTTCCTCTAGCGGCAGCAGTTCGCCGCCTTGGACAGCCCAACCAACACCACAGCCGAACTCAACGTCGAGCAGAATGCCAAATCATCGAATCGCCCTCCCATTGACCTAGAGCACACATTTCATTCGCGCGCTCCGAACACAATTCATACGACCAACAGTCATTTGTCATCGCCCCCAAATTTTATTAGTTATTCAAACTTCTGTGCTGTGCTTCCTGCCAGCCGCAAACAAAAGACGAACTGCAGCGGCAAAAGGGGAGAACAGGGAGTCAGCAACAGAAAAAAACAAAAAAAGGACATCAAATTATGCTAAATGAAGTTTACCTTGAACAGCGGTGCTCGTGGATCCAGCGATTGGATTGAATAAAAGCGCAGGAAGTGACAGTTTTGCCCGCAACCAGAGCGCGACTAAATTATCCGGTGAATGCAGTTTGCCGAGACTCGTTTGAATTTAAAATGCATCCCCACCCTTCGAGGGATAAGTTAAATATTGTCAGCCTTTATCCGTGAAAGTTGCTCCCTCAATGAAATGCATCTTCTGCTCGGCATAATGAAATAACTTTGAATAAAAATGTTTGATTTTGTTTTCGTTTTTGTGTGTTTCTTTTTCACGTTGTCTCCTCCTTACGGTTATGGCTGGCTTTTGTCTCAAGCATGCCACCCCATTAATTCTTTTTTGTTTGACTTCGGGACAAAGTTTGAAATTAAGTTGAGCAAATAATGTGTCTCCGCCTCCACCACCCTTAGCCCCTGAAGACGACGACGACGACGACGGAGGAGACGGCGAGGTGCGGGTCTGGATGGGAAGTGCATTTGTTTTGATTAAAATAGATGTCGTTGGCGGATGGGGAAGTTAATTTCAGATATTTTTCATTGTCACCCAAAACTAGGAGGGAAGCCGTCAATTGATTGAGGAATTCGGGGGCAGTGCTACGAAATAATCCAGAATGCCGTCATTTGTCTCATCTGTCGAACATGATGAGTTGGCACTGTACAGCTGTTGATGGTGTGATGCTGAATTGAATATAATTCCTGTGAAAATGAACGCCCATCTAACTTGGTTTAGTTAAGAGTGTTCACGAGGCGCACGCAAGAAAAAAACCAATTGCGTGAAGCGACAGCGTTTAATTCGTCCAATTTAATGACTTGCTGGGGGATTACTTAGAGGATTTGGAACACTACGCTGTGCTTATGTTTACGGGCCTCTCTCTCGTCGAGGATCCCGGCGGAACTTTCCCCGGAAACAGCCTTTATGATGCTTTAAACCTTCTGCGGATTCGCCAAGTAGAGTTATTAGGGCGCCCTTCTGAAAAAACCCAAGTCTTCGCCTAAAACTCGCTGGAAGCAGAGTGCTCTGAGAAACTTCACCCAACCACGTTTGGCCACAAGTGCATCAACTTGGGATGCGAGTGGAGAGCGGATTTGCAAGTCAAGTTTAAGGGATATATTTTGTTTTGTTCTTTTTAATGATTGTCGTGATCAAGGGAGACTGTGGTACGAATTCTCTCTCCATCAGTTTTCTCACA
The DNA here is from genome assembly GCA_916610145.1 of Eristalis arbustorum. NCBI lineage: Eukaryota > Metazoa > Arthropoda > Insecta > Diptera > Syrphidae > Eristalis > Eristalis arbustorum. The sequence continues at coordinate 32,051,107 of OU744319.1, read as the reverse complement.
GATGATTCATCACAAACTTAGTTTAATCTTCTCAAGCGACCGGACACATCCCGTAGTTGCTCCACAGATTCAGTACGAAGGGTTCCAACAGCGACTGGATGGACGGCCTCGTGTGTGCATGGTGCAATATGATACCTCGTACGATCACTGGGCATCTGCTGATGCAGTTTTGTCGGTTGATGGAATATTTTGTCGCTTATCGCGTGTTGAGGACTGACGATGCACAGTGTAACGCAGAGTAAAATGCTACTTAGGACCTTTGCAAAACGTGGACGGGTAGCAGAATCAACGCACTGCACGCCATCGAGTGGGTCAAAATGATCTGGCCTGGCATCATAACAACTGTACAACCTAGGAACTAGAAATATGGCATTGTTACACTTAGTCTAGTCCCTGACCCGCATGGAATCGTGGATTTGTTTAAGCAGCACTTCCAGCTGCTGTTTGGCGGGCCTGACCAGGAAAGAGTGATGGGGAAACAGGAAATCCCAACTCCAGTCGATGATGTAGAGATTTGAAGAAGTGTTCACAGCCATTAAAAGACTGAAAATCTACAAAGCCGCAGGCTCAGATGGCTCACCGTCGGAGCTTTTAAAAGCTGGGACAATGTACTGGTGAGAGTACTTTTACACGAACTAATTTCGACAGCAAGCTTTTTCATCTTGTTGGCAATCGAGGTGAAGCTTTTCCTATGTCTCACAAGATGGAAAAGATTGCTGTCGAAATTAGTTCGTGTAAAAGTACTCTATGGAGCCGATATGACCTTGAAGGCAACCTTTTAGATCTGAGCTCCGAATATGTCAGAGTAGCTCTAAAAGGAGGTGTACCAGGTAGCTCTGGATGTCGCCGTTGGCTAATCTGATATGATAAGCTCCTCCGCCGCCATCCGTAGAGAAGATGAGCCCTGATACAGACTCATCCACTCTCCCCCTCTCTCGTTTGCAGCCGCCAATGACGTCCCACGGGGGTTGGGTACCCCATCTTCAGTCGAAGGTGCTCGGCTCCCGGATTTCACCACGGGGAGGTGAGAGTAGGAGTTCATTGACAGAGGCTAAGTGCAGACGCAAAATCTTCGAGGACCTCTGAACAATTCGAAATTTGCACCAGAGTTTCACTGGCGAGTGATTTCTTTAATCTGTTACTGGAGAAGACAGTTCGGCAGGTGTAGCTGAAAACACGAAAGGCACTGTCTTCACTGACAGACACGTCAGTGGACGACTACACCTTCTTCAATGACGACTCTTGAGGCAGGATAAGCCTCGTATCGCTGAAATCAGAGCAGTAAATAACTGGTTCCATCGCCAACTATCACTCCTTCCCGCCACTCTTTTCTCGTGTCAAAACTTCAGTTGAACCACTGCTATACAAAAAGAAACCATTGCACGAATTCGATGCACCATGTGTACTCCACGAGTTCGGTTTTTGACTGAAGTGGATGGCTGCAGCTGCCCTTGGCATCGGCTGTTTTTCCGTTTTGGAGAGTTTCGGTTCGCCACATGATCAGGTCATTTGCAATGCCGCAAATTCCCATTATCAAGGCCATGGTGCCCGAACCGATGACACTTGGGACGAACCGAAGAAAATAAAAGCCATACATTCGAACCTTAGTCACAACGACTACCGAGCAGGCGCTAGAACCATGGACCTAGAATCCCACTACCGTTACATCAGAATAAAACTAGTGACGCAACAATACATAAATGACCCCCATTGAACTATTAAGCCAGGCGAAAACCTTAACAGCTTCTGGGCCTAACACTCGTTCGATTAGAAGAGGAAGACCGAACTTACGATACAGAGACCAGGTCATGGCGGATGTAAACAAAGCTTGGCCTTGATGACTGGAAGCAGCGTGCCCAGGACCGTCAACGATGGTAGGCAGATTTATCTTAAGCTCCGACCGTTCATGGGTCGCGGGCTTGACAAGTAAGCAAGTATGATTTATTGCCTCTTTACATCAAAGAGTACAGAGATGTGACATCTTCTCTTGAAAATTTGTTGGCATTGGTCGCAAATATGAAACATGCACTTTCGATGAGTTATTGACATCGATTTACTCTAAAATACGTTCTTTTTCTTCTTCTTTGATTGGCGCTACAGTCCGGGGTGGAAATGGGCCTCAACCAACATGCCTCTCCAGTCAGCCCGATCTTTCGCCAGCTGCCTCCAGTTGCGCACACCAAGTTGGTTGAGGTCCTTTTCCACTTGTGTGCGCCATCTAGTGCGAGGACGTCCTCTGTTGCGCTGTCCCAATGGCTCGGTGTCGAAGACTCTTCGGGCCGAAGCTGTGGTGCCCATCCGCTCTACATGACCTAGCCATCTTAAGCGTTGGATCCGAACACGCTTAACTAGGTGCATGCGGCTGTACAGCCCGTATAGTTCGTGGTTGAACCTTCTCCACCAAACGCCATCAACGCAAACAGGACCAAAGATCGTGCGCAGAACGTTTCTCTCAAAAATACGTTAGTACATTGCAGAACATTCAAGATAAGTTGATCTGAAAAACAGCATTTGTATCGCCGACACCCAGTGTTCGATGTCCCAACCGGCAGATAGTTTGAGAGTGGGAAAGGTAATGCAGAGTGACATATTTTTCCGCATCGTCTCTTCAGCATACACAGCTGGCTAGCCCCATTTTAATTTCATGGAGCTTTACTAGCGCTCCAAGTAACATCCGGAGCAACTTATCGTCGGTGGTCGGCGCTACAGTCCGGGGTGAACCTGGGCCTCAGTCAGACAAGCCTCTCCAGCTGGCACGATTCTTAGCCAGCTGCCTCCAATTTCGCACTCAAAGTTGGCTGAAGTCCTTGTCCACTTGAGTGCGACATCGGCTTCGTGGACTTTTCGGGCTGGAGCAGTGTTGTTCATGCGCTCTACATGGCGCAGCCATCTTAGGCGTTGAATCCGTAGACGCCTGACTAGACTCATGTCGCTGTACAGCCCGTACAGTTCGTGGTTGAATCTCCTTCTCCAAGAACCTTCAACGCAAACAGGACCAAAGATTGAACGCAGAACTTTTCTCTCTAAACAATCAAGTGCGTCTTCATCCGCTCTTGATATAGGCCAGGCTTCTGCACCATACAGCAGGACAGGGATGATCATGGGCTTATATACTCTTCTACTCAATTGTCCAAAGAAACAGCGGTTGGCAAGAGTTATTCTGCGTTAAATCTCGGTACTGATGGTGACTGACGGTGACTTGGGAGCCAAGGTAGACGAAGTCCTTAACTACCTCGAAGTTACAGCTGGCTACGGTGACGTTCTAACCGAGTCGTCGATGTTGTGTGTCCTTTCTTGATGACTTGTATTTCGTTTTGCCCTCGTTCACCGCTAAACCCATTTTTGCCGCCTCCGTTTCAATACAAGTAAAGGCTTCATTGAAGGCTCGCTGAGTTCAACCAATAACGTCTATGTCGTCCGCGTATGCTTACAGTTGTACGGACTGTAAGAGGAGGAGATCGTGCTTCTAGTGTTGGCGTGTGATACGCATGTGTCACGTTTGCAAGTACAATGTTGAAGAAATCACATGACAGCACGTCGCCTTGCCTAAAACCTTTTTTGACATTGAAGGGGTCTTAGTGGCCCGTGGCATTGCGGGTATGTGCGTCGACCCCAACCTCAACGTCGTAGGTTCGATTCCAGCTCTGAGCGACAAAAATAATGTTCACGACCCCACCTCTTTCGAGTCACTGACAATGCTCAAAGAGTATTTCCTGTCTAGAAAAAGCTTTCTCCATCGTCATCCTGCACAATCTGACGAGTTTGGCGGGAATCTCAAAACTAGACATGGCGAGGTATAGCTCGTCTCTATGCACGCTGTCATATGCGGCCTCAAAGTCGACAAATAGGTGGTGGGTGTCGACCTGCATCTCTTGGCTTTCTTCGAGGATCTGCCGAAGTGTGAATATTTGGTCGATGGTGGACTTCCCAGCCCTGAAACCTCACTGATAGGGAGCTAGCAGGTTGATAACGAATGGTTTTAGACGCTCACAGAGAACGGCAGAGAAGATCGATGTTAAGAAGACTTATCCTCCAAAAGTTGGCGCAGTCAAGGGGGTCTCCTTTCTTGGGGATCGGTGGTTGGTGCTGGTTCTATTAAACTTGGCCCATAGCATCAGTGTGGTCTCGCAGGAGGTTTGAGAGTTCCATTTCCATAGCGCCTGTGTTCTCTATGATCAATTGTGGCCCACTCCCAACACTGAAAGGCTATTTTAAAGAAACGGGAGATAGTACGCCCGTACGTCATGTGTACAAACACGCACGCCCATCTAAACTTTGGGTGATCCTTTGCAGCAGTCATCTGCAGGAGCAGAGGCCAAAAAGGGGATTGTCTAGCAGGACTGCTGAGCCCTTTCGCTGAAATTGGCCCGGCAAACGGGTCAGGGTCGAAATTCAAACATTCTCTGTACAGCACGCGTATGCCAATTAGCGCCGTTAATAGCAGCCGTCCCAACAAATTCCAACCAAACTAAACAATGGACACGAGCGGTCGTTGCGTGTGTCACGGTGTATCAGAGTAAACATTCACTTCTGGCGCCAGTAGCAATCGCGGCGTGCACCGCCACAAATAATAATTAAATGTCACCACACTTGTGGCCAAGCAAACAATCCCGTTTCATTCAATAAATATATTGCAGACATTAAGCAAATAATTTGAACGCTTTGTACGCGTTTTGCCTCCGTTGATCTGTCCAGCCTTGGCGCTGGCGATAAAAACAACAGAAAAAGCCTCGGCGACGCACTCGAAATTCGCATTTGGAAAAAAAAGGAATTTCAATAAAACTCTGTCGCTTGTCGGGTTTTTTTTCACTTAAATTGTTGTTAACATAAAATATTAACGACCCGTCCGGCCTCACGGGCAGACGCAACAGAAAGAGTAGCAGGCCAGGCGCTGCAAAAAAAAAAAAGAACGAACAACTAATAAATTGCTGAGCAAACAATGGCCTCAGTCTATGCGCCGCACAATATGTGGTTCGACAACGGCAGCTACAACCGGTACAACAGCCAAAAAATGGCCAGCGAAAGGATAAACAATCTAAATGGGAATGGATCCCCGAAGTGCATTTATTACATGCCGTCATTTGAGTAATAATCAATAATTCTATCTCCACGCCGCTCCGCGTGCTGTTTGCTTTTTTCTCTCCTCGATGATGGGGAGCACAAAAAAGTGCATTCATGTAGTAATCCCCGGCACACACATGAGCACACTGCGTGCCAGAGGATCTAGACAACGGAGAACGAGGGTGGGCACCGTCGGGAGCAAAAAAAAACGTCGGCGCTTTATTTTCACGGATTGCCCGCGGCAGCGGTACTATTCTGCGAAACAAAAGGGTGACACAGAATTAATGAAACAAATTGGAAAATTTATTTAAAATAACGACGAAATAATTAAAACCTTAAACACACGTAATGGGTAATTGTTTGATGGCGATTGCATCAATAATTCACTGAAATGTGCTCTACTACGCGCCCAATTGGGTTATATTTCCGAAACTGATTTTAAAATTAACTTTGTCCGCTGCGTCGGTAAGGGAGGCCGGGCAGGGGGAAGAAGAAAAATGACAACCAATTAATGTCTTTCAGAATAATTATCGTCGTAATTTGTTGCGAATTAAAATCGCTGGCTGAGCGTTTTTCGGGCGTGCAATGAATACTCTTCGATTTTGCTAACGTGTCGTTCGAGACTTTGCTAAGTATGTGCTGACTGGTGGCGATGGAACCCGCTGCGGTGTCTGGGGGTATCTGGTTCCTTGTGCGGAATGTAGTTTGTGCCACCATTTTGGGAGCTATGGGAGTAACATCCAGCTGCAGGCCCGTTGTGATACCACGTAGTTTGGATAACTCCTGATCCTGAAACCACTAAGTGCTTGCTACGAGCGTTTGAAGAGTAGATCAAGATCAAGGCAGAGGAGCAGAGTTTGATGTATAGCAATCTTCCAACTACCTTGATCCAGTTGCAATAGTCTATGGGTTAGGTTAGGTTTTTGGGCTGCCAGCGGAATTGCCAGTACACCATTGTTGGTCCATTGGAATACCAAGTACCAAGTGTAACTTGATCCGAACGGCAAATGAGGCCAGATTTGAAAACCGGTTAAAGGCATACCAACTTGTGTGCTTTCACTGGGATTCGAACCGGAATCCCCTGTAATCAAGGGCAGACACTCAACCACCTGCGCCATCTAGCTTTGACAGTAGAATGGAAGAAGAAATATGCAGGTAGCTGCTGAAATCCGTAGGATCTCCTGTCAAGGTTCTTAAAATCAAAAAAGGTGACCGTATGTTCAAAACGGCTTCTGCATAAGATCATAGCCCGTGTAAACTGGTGAACTCCTTCATAAATCCGAATCTTGTGTGCTTAACCAAGGGCACTCCGACTTCTTGGTCACGTTCGGGAGAACAATATTGCGGAGGATAATGAAGAAGGCTGATTTCGGGGGCGTTGCAATAAAGATAAGTGCCTTGAAGCAGAGATAATGAAAAAAATTAACCCGGATCCCTAGCTCGCTTCAGCGAAGGACTTTCTGGGCAGCAACCAGTGTCCACAAAGCGCTTCCTATAAAATGAAGTTGTCTCAAGAACTAAAGAAATTAAGCGTTTTCCGATTGGTCTCTAGGGGGTCTTGAAAGATCTGCCACGGAGGACTTCCTTTTTGTCAAAAAAGCATGCGTACCTGAATTCCAACAAACGGAAGTATGTACAATTGCCCTTGGCAACTGTTGCTACTTCGGGTGTTGCAAGTACTGACTCGAAGGAAACAAATTATGATCTACAAAAGTTTTTTTTTACTAGATCAGATAAATGTTACTGGAGAACAAGCAAAAGATTCACGATGTACCTGCTGAATTAGAGCCTCCAAAGAAGGTAAACTTGCTTCGTCAAGGTCGGTAACGAACTCACCGAGACCTTTAATGTCAAAAAAGGTTTTAGACAAGGCGACGCGCTGTAATGCGATTTTTTTCAACATTGTACTTGAGAAGCACAATCGCAATCGATATCAGAGTTCTGACCTTGGCTACAACAAGGTAGTGGTGCGAGTCGATGTTGGCTCCTCGGAACGTTCGGACATCGAGGACGCTGGAGGAGTGTCTGACGTCGATCGCAATGTGATCAATCTGGTTGACGGTTGATTGTTTTGGGGACCGCCATATCCCTTTGTGAATGTTGAGCTGTAGGAACCGTGTCCTGGCTACAGAGAGGTTTCGCTTCGTCACGAAGTCCAACAACCTAAGTCCACCATTCTCGGACGTGCTGTCGTGTAGGCTGTGTTTTCCGACGACTTAAGCAAATATTACTTCCTTGCCCAGCTTTGCATTAAAATCTCCTAGAACGATCTTGGTGAGGCATTGATCGTATGTTCGTTCTAGGAGATCATAGAAGTCGTCCTGCTATCATCGTCTTTGTCCTCCGTTGGGGCGTGGGCGCAAATTAGGCTGATGTTGTCGAATGTTGCCTTGATGCGGATTGCTGTGAGGCGGTCGCTTATGTATCTGAAGCTTAAGACCTCTTGCCTAAGTCTGCCTCGAACAACAAAATCGCATCCAAACAAGCGCTGTCTTCGCTCTTTGTAGCAATCGCCGTATTTTATGTCGCAGTTGTTCATCCTCTTTTTGCCCGGCCCATCCCATCGCACCTCCTGGTGATGTCAGCCTTCTAGGGCCTGCGCAAGTTCTTCGGCTGCAAGTGGTCTGTTAAGTGACCTCACATTCCACGTGCAGAACCGACCATCGTTGTCCTTGTTTCGTTGTCCATGGTCGTCAGCAGTAGGGTCTTGTTGAAACCACATGTCATGCAAGTCAAGCTCTTGCATTTTGGGCAAAAAAAAGTTGGATATTATCTCACGGTAGCGCTCACCACTCACAGTTGCGTTACGATTCGCATCATCTTTGAAGAAGTACGGTCCAATGATGCCAACAGCCCATAAACCGCACCAAACTGTGATTGGTAGCTCATGCAATGCTTCTGGCTGATATTCACTCCAAAATCAACCATTCTGCTTATTTACGTACCCATTGAGCCAAAAGGGAGCTTCGTCGCTGAACACAATTTTTCGGTAAAAAAGTGGACCTTCGGCCAACTCTCCAAGAGACCATTCACCATGTACGTCGCGGTAGGTCGTTCGGTTTCACTTCTTGCACCAGCTGTATTCTGTCCACCTTGTTGAGTAACAGGGGCCCAATTGCTGCGAATGGCGACAAATCGATAATTGAAGGTCATCATTAACACTGGCCAATACAACTGCCATTTTTTCTTCAGTTCGCACTCTACGTAAGCGTGTTGGTGGTTTAACGTCCACCAATGTAAATTTGGTGCGAAATTTAGTCACAATGGCCCGAAAAGCCGCTTCAGTGGGTCGCTTAAACCGACCATAAAATGGAAGAAGCGCGCTATGAACTTTCTTAACAGAGCACGCATTTCGATAATAGAATTCAATAATTTGCAAGCGTTGTTCGTTTGTGAGGCGATTCATGGTATACACTTTAAGACCAAACAGAAGATGTTTGACATTGAAACAAAACACGAAACGTTAGTCAGCTGTTAAAACCAGTGTTTCCAAAAAGATAATAGCTAAAAAATCACACTTTAGTAGAAATTATCCGGTTTAGGTCGACTATGTTCAGTTTTTTAGGATTATTTGTTGCCACATTGATGGCTTCATCTCTACTCACGAAAAGTTGTGACTGTCAAGGACATGCATCCACAGAAGTCATGTTGCGACTAATGTCATTATTAATAATAATGCGGGCGGCGCTACAGCCCGTGGAGGGTCAGGGCCAAGCTTCTCAGCAACCACTCGTGTTGTGCGTGCTATTGTAGTGGAAGGGACCTACAGTTTCCTGCCGACTCCGAAGGGCACAGTTTGAGAAGCTTTTCCTAAACAGGAAATACTCTTTGAGCATTTGTCAGTTACTCGAAGGAGTTAGGGCAGGGATCCTCGACCTACGGAATCGAGGTGGTGCTTAACGCACATTCCCACAACGCCATGGGCTGCTGTTATTAGTCCTCTCGAATGTGAGAAAGGTGCAACCGACACTCACGAAGGTAATTTACATCATTTTAGCCAAATGTTAACCGATTTCCGTCGTTCGTGGAATCGTATCCTAGCCTCATCTCCCTCAAATTGCGGAAAAGGTCTCCGTTTTATTTTTTTGCGCTAAATGCCCTGTATTCCGAGAAAACTTTGAAATTGATAACGTTTTCCCTTTCATTGCCGGCTGGCTAATTAAAGCATCCCCTTCATCATCCAAAAAAGTATTGCGTTACTTTCGAACGCCCACACAAGTGCGTGGCACTCGCGTGGCACACCCGGGCCCGGTTAAACTTCCGCAAATATAATAAACGAACGATTAAAGTAAATTAATCCGTTTACCTGCCGACACAAGGCTCATTAACCGTCGCGCCCACATTCCCCGTCAAAATGTGCTTTACAACATTTGTTCATCCCCCCCTCTGTGGAAAAAAATAAAAAAAAATTAAAAACACACCCATCTAGCATGGGATTGGAAAGTATTCGCGTTTTCAAATTACGGTTCGAATATGTTAATTTTTTCACGATAACTGCTTTAAAGTAATCACCGCTCGTAAAACCGTCATTCCGAGGCCTCATTACGCGTCTCCATGCGCACAATTATGAAAATGAAAAACAAACCCACCCCCAGCTGCCGAAGCAGTCGAAGGGATGAACTCCAAACATATGCAGATACTCAATTGCCAATTTTGCAAACATAATTTGATTTAATTTAGCATTCAAATGTCTCGGAGGAGCACCGAAGGAGTATCCCTGTCCTTCGGAGGGAGCACATTTGGCGGAAGTCGATGGGAAGCCCAACCAGGACCACCCTCACGTCCCCATCGACCGTATAATTTGTTATTGCGCCCACAAATATCGCCCGTAAGCCGCTCAGTCGCGTCTGTAATAAGTGGAAATGTATGTGCTGCGACGGGGAGGGCGTGTGTCAGTCCTGTGCCGGGCCGTGTGGGACGTGTGTCCTTATTAGGTCCAATAAAAGATAATCACCCACTCCGGGAAAAAACTTTCACTTCGGTGGCGGCGCAGACACACACTACCTTTACCTAGATTCGTTATTCGTTATTTTTATGTTAATTTCGCTAACAGGGCTCTGGCTCTGGCTGTGCATTCCTGTGCCAGTGTCTGGCGAGTTTCGGAACCCGTCTTGTTCAAAGGATGTGCTTCACGAAATATTTAAATTGCCTCTAGTGTTTGTTTTTATTTTCATTTGCTCTCCCTTTGGTTGGGTTTCTTTTTTTTTTTGTGCTTTCGTGGGCTTGTGTTCGACTGTGGTTTCGATGCTGTTCGCGTGCAATTGAAGTTTCGGGCGTTCTGGTTCCTGCTGGCGATGGCGTTGAAAAGGGATGTTCAAGTACATTGGCGCTTTAGAGGTGAAGCGAGGTGTTGAGAGCTCGGTCGGAAGTACTTTTTACTGTTTGCCTCGAGGAGGAATTCAAGAATTGAGGTCAAAATCGGTGCGGTGCCCTTTAAGTGAGCATTTTGGACAACTGGCGATGATTTAAGTCGATACTGTGTTCCACGGAGATGGTTGGGGGGTCTTTTAATCGTTGGCTTGTACACGATACTCGTATTTCAGTTTATTTTTCATTTATTATTGATTCTTGTTGCTGCACATTAAGAACCTTTAATTCTTTTAGTGCTGGAATATTGTGAATAAAATAAAAGCTTTTTAATGCCATTATTCCAAGTATAATAGCGCACATTTAACGCTTCTGTCAATGGACGTTTTAAAACCGTCCTATCAATGGAGAAGGTCTGGCTGGACCCTTATACATGTAGGTTTTTACCTTCTTTCGAATAAAACTACCGAACTTTCATTTAAAATTAATGTCTTTATTTTTCGCACAAACAACTTGCTAACCAACGCACTTCTCGCTAGGACGGATCAAAACGAATGACTCCCCCCGAAGTTGTTACCTGCTTATTTAAATATACTGTTTGTGTGTGTGTAGTTGGTGGCTGTTGTGCAGATGTTCTACGAATACCGTCGTCTCGTCGCCTGATCATGTCCTGTTAGGTCATCTGTTTGTGTGTTCGCATGTTTGTACATTATGTTATCGTATGGTCTGATTTTGTTTGTCGGTGCCGTTCGGTCGCGTGATTTTACAGTCTCGTCATAGTACAGTCTCGTTTGTAATGCTCCTATCCCACAATCGGCTATCCTGACAGTTCATTCGCCCCGAATGAAGGATTCCATTTCTTCATATACTCGGCTGCTGTATGGGTCTTATTGGGCCCTTTCTGACGTCCAACTTTTTCCACTTCGTACCTTCCATGCTTCCACGCTCTTAGTTCTTTGTAAGGTCCTAGATACTTTGGTCTGAGCTTCATTCCTGAACCAAATTGGGTACGCTTAATGGCGACTAATTCCCCTGGTTCATAAGCTTGATCTGCCACCCTTATTTTGTCGAAGGCCATCTTATTTTCTCTCTGGATCTCAGCAATGTTCTCTCGAGCTTCTTCTCGTTGTTTGTTCCGATCAGAGTCGAGTTCCTTAACAATCTCCTCGTTCAACATCTCTCGCAGGTCTGGGTATTCGATCGTGCGGAGCTCTAAGCCTGTAAGTATTCTAAACGGACTGAATTTTGTGCTCCGTGGCGGGGTGCTATTGAGGATCTGCTGGATGCGGTCTACGTACTTGTACCAATTCTTATCATTACCGCTGCAGGCTTTCGTCAACATCGGAATGATGATCCGATGGATTCTCTCCACTTGCCCGTTTCCCCTTGGGACCCCTGTGGTTATCACAACGTGCTGAATTCCCTCTTCTTGACAGTAAGTCTTGAATGCATTGGAGGTAAAAGCAGAACCTCGGTCAGTAACGATCCTTGTTGGATTACCAAATACAGCGGATTGCTTACGTAGCCTATCGATCACTTCGTTAACGCCGGTACTTTTCATTGGGTATAGCCACACAAATTTGGAGAAGGCGTCTACCACTACTAGTAGGTGATTATACTGCTTCTGTGTCTGCTCCATTGGTCCGAGATGATCAACATGATAGGTTCTTAGAGGCTTGTCTTCCTTATCTATCGGCGTTAGGTACCCTTCTTTCTTGCCGGCCTTGGATTCGGACACAAGACACTTCACGCACCCTCGAACAATGTTTATAACTTTAGGCATCAGGTTCGGTATGAAGAATGTCCGTTCAACCAACTCCTTAGTCTTCTTTGTTGAGAAATGACCTTGTTGGTGGGCAATACCGATGATTTCTTGTTCCATTCCTGCCGGTACCACAATTAATTCCTTTACGGGATCCTTATACAGTAAACCTGCCTTCATGAAAAAGTCCTCGTACGTATCTTTCTCCAAGATGTTTCTTACGGCTTTGATCCAATTATCTTGAAGCTGTGCCTCCCTCAGACGATAGTTTAATGACTCTTCGAGGAAAAGGCACGATACTCGGCTTAGGGCGTCTGCGTGTCTCAACTTCGATGCAGGTCGGTGTTCTACCTCGTAATCAAACTCTTGAAGAAACATTGCCCATCTGGAAATCCTGACTGGAACATCCGTTTTTCTCATAGTCATAGCGAATGCGCTGCAGTCCGTGATGACTTTGAACTTTATACCCAAAAGGTATATTCTCCATTTCTTGAGCGCTTCGATAACCGCCAGTACTTCCAGCTCGTAGGAATGGTACTTCTGTTCCGCTGGAGTAGTTTTCCTACTCATATATTGAATGGGGTGGAATTGCTGATCTTCTGCATCCTTCTGCAACAGTACTGCTCCGTAGCCGAACATGCTTGCGTCTGTGTGGACTTCGGTTTCTGCCTCTGGATCAAACAACTTAAGCACGGGCGCTTTGGTTAACGCTGCTTTCAACTGTTCGAACGCCAAGCACTCATCAGTTCCCCATTTGAACGCTGTATCCTTCCGCAACAAATCGGACAATGGTTTTGCCACGATAGCAAACCCCTCAACAAATCTCCGGAAATACGAAGTTAGACCTAGAAAACGTTGAAGCGTTTTCTTGTCCCTTGGCACTGGGAATTCTCGTACTGCTCTTGTCTTCTCTCTAGATGGCTGAATCGAGTTGTTCTCAACGATATACCCCAAGAAATCAATCTTTGATTGCAAAAATTGGCACTTAGACCACTTGACGCGTAATCCGTAGGATGCTGCAACTTCGAGAACCCATTTTAATCGCTCTACACCCTCTTTATTGTTCTTCGCTGGTATGATAATATCGTCCATGTACGCTATCATAATGCCAGCCTGGATCCACTCTCGAAAAATAGCAGAAATAAATCGTCCAAATACAGCCGGTGAATTACAAATTCCAAATGGAACATAGCGAAACTCGTATTGTCCCTCGGGTGTGACAAATGCTGTATACTTCTGTGATCCTGCTTCTACAGGAACGTGAAAGAATCCATTTTCGAGATCCAACGTCGTATACACTGACGCTCCCTGTAGTCGCTCCACAACGTCATCTATCAGTACCATCGGGAAGTGGTCCTTTATGATTTTCAGATTTAACTTTCTATAATCACAGCATAATCTTTTCCCGCCATCCTTCTTCGGAACTAGTATTATGGGTGCAGAATATTCTGAGGTGCTAGGCCGAATTATTCCATCATCCAACCACTGATTAATTTGCTTTCTTACCACTACTTGGTCGACGTTCGAAAGTCGTCTCGGTCTATGGGATACCGGTACTTCATCGGTCAGTATAATTTTCATTTTCACTGGCGAAGCTTGCGTTTTCTGTGGCTTATACTTCTTTATTAATGTTAGTACGGCTTCTTTCGCATTTTTATCCAGATGATCCAGGTTCACTTTCACTTTGCTTTGGAATTCACCATTTTCCGCTGCTAAACATATCATGTCGAACTCTTTCGTTAAGTTGCTCTCATTCTCTTCATTCTTCATCATTTTACTACTGGCAATTTTTGAGTTGGTGCTCACTATGCCACCTTGTCTGCTCGTGCAAATCCCTTCAAGATTGCCGCCTTCATTCTTCTTTACCTTGCTCGATCCGTCTTCCCCTTTTACGGACTCTTCCCTCACTGAATGTTCGCGACTTGACTTCTTTCTGAACTCAATTCCTTCTTCCGAAATGATGAGATCCACCTCCTCTAAAATGTCGTTTCCTATTATGGCTGGATACTGCATGTCTTTCTCTTCCACCACATGAAACTTTACCTTTACCGTAACATCGCCGGCCATGACATCTTCTTCGAAACTGCCCAATGTGATAACCTTACTCTGACCTAAACCGAAGAGACTTCTTCTCGCCTTCTTTAGCTCTATCGATCCTAACCTCAATAAGTTGTCATACCTTAGCAGGCTTAGGTCACTTCCTGTGTCTATCAGTGCTGAGATATTTTGACCCTTGACTTTAATGTCTTTAAACACGCGATTTGTACCTGTTGCCAGCAAGATTCTTGATTTACGGAGGATTTCTTCTTCGTCACCCGTTGTTGCAGTGTGGACGTTCCTCCTCTCTTCTTTTTGTTGGTGTTGCACTGTGTTCGAGACTACTTTACATTTGAATGCTCGATGACCTGGACGCTTGCACTTGAAACAGATGATCTTCGCCGGGCAATTCCTTGCGATATGATCCACCTTTCCACAACTGTAACATTTCCTTTCCGTTTTTTCCACTTTTGGCATCACATGTCCGCTCGTCGATGGCCGCTGGTATCCTCTTGAGTTTGATGACTGCTGACTGGGCCCGCGGAGTCTCTCGTAAATCTTCATTTGCGATTTCAATTCTTGGACGGTACGCGCTTGGTATAAAATTGTTTTATTATGCCTCGAGTCTGGGATTCCCTCTATAAAGTACTGTATTAAGCTCTCTTCGTCCAGTGCTACCTGCCTTCCAATCTCCATCAACTGATACAAATAGTCCAGCAAACTTTCCTCAGGTTTCTTTCGGCGATTTTGTAGCAAACGATGTACCTCTCCTGTCGATAAGCTGCTTCCAAATTCTGCTCTAAGGGCGTTTTTTAGCGAGGTCCAATTTTTTATCGCTGGCTGGCCTCGGACAAACAATCTTGCCGTTCCCTTTAAAAGCTGCTTGCCGTAAATAAACTTTTGGAGATCTCCCCAATTGACTGCCATTGCGTTCTCCTCGAACTCCTGGATCCACCGATTAACGTCGGGATATCCAGTTCCGTCGAACGACATCAGGGATTCTTCTATGTCCCGTAGCGTGAAGAGACTTCTCGAAACTGTTCCGCTAGCGATCACAGAATTATCTTCCTCTTCTTCATGAATCGTTGCACTTTGCGCCTCATCGGAATCTTCTTCCTCGGGACTGCGGGATAGACCGTAGTGTTCTAAAAGCCTGTCCTGTAAAACGTTTTTAAGTCCGTTCGTTGGTAAGTTGAGTTGCCCTAGTCTTTCCCTAAGTCCGTCAACGGTCAAAGCCACTATCTCACACACTTTCATACTTAGTTTTTTTTTTTTTGTGTTTACAATTTTTGTTTACAATTTTCAATATAAATTCTCCAAAACAATACTACTTTATTACAGGTTCAGTTTTAGTTTCTTAACTTATTTGTTTACAGGATTATTCAATGAAGCCAAATTATTACATATTAGAAATATAATTCGTATAACAAAAAACAAAACGGTTACTTGCGCACCACACTGTGTCTCTTCCTGATCCAATTCTTGTTGCACGCACTGTATTCTGCTTTTCCTGTCCAACGGGAATTTTCTGCTCTCTGCTTGCTGCACTTCTTCGTCTCTGCTTCTACTGGAGCACACTTCGGTGGGGTTTTACAACAATGAAACTGTTGCTATTACCCTTTCAATGTCTTTTTTTTTTTTTTTTTACACAGTCGGGATTGATGTCGCCGCACTGCTTTGCACACACTGGTTATATACTCAGTATATACACAGTTCACGTAGAATCTTTAAATTAATTTTGCGCACTAGTCAAAAAAACAATCTTAATGGGTTTGATTTTCTTTTCGCGCACTCAATACTGCTTTACGCACACGCACTGTCTTTATGGGTTTTTTTTTTCGGGGATGATGTACACAACTTTTAATTTTTTTTTTTTTTTCACAAACTCCGGGTAAAATCTTAATGGATTTTTTATTTAAATCCCGGTTGAGCCCCCAATTGTAGGTTTTTACCTTCTTTCGAATAAAACTACCGAACTTTCATTTAAAATTAATGTCTTTATTTTTCGCACAAACAACTTGCTAACCAACGCACTTCTCGCTAGGACGGATCAAAACGAATGACTCCCCCCGAAGTTGTTACCTGCTTATTTAAATATACTGTTTGTGTGTGTGTAGTTGGTGGCTGTTGTGCAGATGTTCTACGAATACCGTCGTCTCGTCGCCTGATCATGTCCTGTTAGGTCATCTGTTTGTGTGTTCGCATGTTTGTACATTATGTTATCGTATGGTCTGATTTTGTTTGTCGGTGCCGTTCGGTCGCGTGATTTTACAGTCTCGTCATAGTACAGTCTCGTTTGTAATGCTCCTATCCCACATACATTCTGTATGAAAATTGATGGAACTCAATGAAATGAGTTGTAAAGTTTTATTTTATTTTTGGGCACTTATGTTTTTAATAATTAACAGTCATATAGCGTCCTTCATTTACACATTTGTGTCATTTTTGAAACTGGATACTGTGCTGTAAGCACAGACAGACTCTGCATGCGAATAAAGTTTGCCCAGAGGACAGTATTTCGTCGCTCTGCGTACGCTACACACTACCTACACTGCCCTTACTCACGGTCCAACAGCTGACAACTAGACTATCCTGGCCAGGAGCGCTTTCAGGGATTTACATCTGAAGGGGTCTCGTCTCTGGGCTTAAATTGCATGTGTATTTAATTTCAGTTCCTAGTTAGTACGTGTATGCAAAGCTAGGCAAGGAAGAAATCTTTGCTCGAGTCATCGGAAAACACAGCCTACACGGAAACACGTCCGAAAATGGACTCAGGCTGTTGGACTTCCTGACGCGGCGAAACCTCTCTGTAGCCAGCACGCGGTTCCCTCACCTCAACATTCACAAAAGGACCTAGCGGTCCCCTGATCAATCAACCGTCAACCAGATTGATCACATTGCGATCGACGTCAGACACTTATCCAGTGTCCTCGATGGACCATTACCTTGTTGTAGCTAACGTGAGAACTCGGATATCGATTGCACAACAGAGTAGAGCAAGACCAAAACAGTTTGATGTCGGAATGCCACAATCGCAATCGAACGCTGGGAACCGATCGAGTCTCTCTTAAGCTCTTTTAGAGTCCAACCCTGCCAGGCGAAACAAGCGACGAACAGCGGAACCGTGGTCAAAACGCCATCAGAGAAGCTGCCTCTGATGTGTTGGCTTTCAAACCGCCACCTAGAAAAACCCATGGTTTGACAGTGAGTGTCGGCAGGCGCATTCCGCGAAGCTAGCAGCATATGAGGCGACGCTGGACAGAAGGACGAGAGCGGTTCGTGAGCTCTACGAACTTAAAAGAAGGGAAGAGCACCGGCTTCTCAAAAAGAAAAAGAAGAAGCATGAGAAGCGCGCGATCGAGGAAATGGAGAGGTGGTCTCCGAAAGTTTTACCAGCGGGTGAAACAACTATCCAAAGGGTACAAACATCGGACAGAAGCCTGTCGGAACGAAGAGGGACAACTCGTAGTAGAGTCGCAGTCGATACTGAGAATCTGGAAGGATCACTTCTGCAGACACCAATACCGCTGTCAGGCAGAATGTTCCACTCCACGCAATGGACGACGATATAAGAGAATTCCGTCCCCCCGATCTAGACGAAGTCAAGGTAGCGATATCGTGACTGAAGTCGAACAAAGCTGCTGGAGCGGACGGATTGTCCGCGGAACTGTTTAAAGCAGCTGGAGATGATCTGGTTGGGCGCATGCATCAGCTTATCTGTAGGATATGGTCGGAGAAAAACATGCCCGACGAGTGGAATCTTAGTTTCGTTTGCCCGATCCACATGAAAGGAGACCCTTTTGTCTTCGCCAACTATTGGGGGATAAGTCTCCTTAACATCGCCTACAAGATCTTCTCTGCCGTCCGGTGGGAGCGCCTGAAACCATTCGTCAAAAACATAATAGGGCCCTATCATTGCGGTTTCAGGCCTGGGAAGTCCATCATCGATCAAATCTTCACATTACGGCAGATCCTCGAAAAAACCCAAGAGATGCAGATCGACACCCACCACCTATTTGCTGACTTTAAGGCCGCATATGACAGCGTGCATAGAGACGAGCTATATAACGATATGTCTAGTTTTTACATTCCTGACAAACTCGTCAGATTGTGCAGGATGACGATGGAGAGCTGCTCCATCACGGTCGGTAACGAATTCACCGAGACCTTCAATGTCAGAAATGGTTTTAGACAAGGCGACGCGCTGTCATGTGACTTTTTGAACAGTGTACTTGAGAAGGCCGTGCAAACGTGTCACACGCCAATACTAGAGGCACAATATTCCAAAAATCCGTTCAACTGCTAGCATACGCGGACGACATAGACGTGATTGGTTGAACTCAGCGAGTGGTCTATCAAGCGTTTGCTTGTATTGAAACGGAGGTGGCAAAAATAAGTTTTGCGGTGAATGAGGGCAAAACAAAGTATATGCTGTCTTCAGGAAAGGACACACTACATCGTCTCGGTTGGAACGTCACCGTAGCCAGCTGTAACTTCGAGGCAGTAAAGGACTTCATCTACCATGACTCCCAAGTTAATAGCACGAACAACATCAGTACCGAGATTAAACGCAGAATAACTCTTGCCAACCGCTGTTTCTTTGGGCTCAAAATGGATCATGGACCAAGCTCATACTACATAAGACCTTGATCATCCCTGTCCTGCTCTATGGTGCGGAAGCCTGGCCTATCTCAAGAGCGGATGAAGATGCACTTGTTCTCTTCGAGAGAAAAGTTCTGCGTTCAATCTTTGATCCTGTTTGCGTTGAAGGTTCCAGGAGAAGAAGATTCAACCACGAAATGTACGGGCTGTACCGCGAAATTAGTTTCAACGCCTCAGATGGCTAGGCCACGTTGAGCACATGGACAAAACTGGTCCAGCCCAAAGAGTCTTCGACCCCGAACCAGTGGGACAACGCAATAGAGGACGCCTACGAAGCCGATGTCGCACTCAAGTGAAGAAGGACCTCAGCCAACTTTGAGTGCGAAATTGGAGGCAGCTGGCTAAGGATCGTGCCAGCTGGAGAGGCTTGTCTAACTGAGGCCCAAGTTCACCCCGGACTGTAGCAAAGAAGAAGAAGAAGATGTTACAGCTCATGTCTATATAGACAAGACCGCTTTAATTGACGCATGGGAAGACAACATTGAGCAAGGCGATGTGTTGGGAAGACTATGCCAAAATTGGACTAAGCAGATGGACCATTTGAGGCACAGCCAAGGTCAACATTTGCATGAAATAATCTTCAAACATTTAAATATATGGACCGTACTATCGCTTTAAATAAAGATTTCATGCATTTTTCTGAATTTTATGGGTTTTTTTTTTTTTGAAAAACGTTCATAGAGCTTTAAAAAAACACCCTTTATTACTAAAGAGCTTGATCCCTCTTCAACTGTTCTGTGCCACGTTTGCGTCTAGGGCGTCCCGATGTTCTGCCCGCCTGTGCAAGCGTGTCCATCCACTTACACTTCTTTGTAATTCGTTGTAATGTTTTTAGGTTCATGGTCTTTGCTTGCATTGAGCCTTTGAATATTGTCTAGGTTCTTCGAATAGGGACTTCACAACTTTGAATTTAATATGTGAACGTACTCTTTCGCAATTCATCAAGCTGCCACTGTCAATTCACACAACAAACTCAACATTTTCATAGTGATAAGGTACACGAAGGAGCAATGTCTGCAAGTTATACAAAATTTCTACCGAATTTCGAAGTGGGTAACCGCAACTTTAAGAGCTTGGCCTTGATGACGGGAAGCAGCGTGTCCAGTACCGTCACCGATGGAAAGCAGAATTTGCTGAGGCTCGGATCCTTCATGGGTCGTCTGCCTGATAAGGAAGTAAGTAAGTACCATATGTGTGTTTTTTTTTTGAAAAACTTTTCTATAGCTTTTCAAAAATCACCCTTTAGTAGTTTACTACACCCAATATTTGCAGAGTCTCGAACATTGCCCTCGATGCCGACGAAAGTGGTTGATTTGTTGGCGTAAACTACGGACAGAAAACATGATCGAGAGGTGTCGCATGATCGCCTTTTAGGAATCATCGCAATTTCCACCGAAAAATGTTGACAGTGGTTAGTAAGGCCTCTTAGGTGGTTTTCAGACTTCATCTCCCAACTGTCACAGCGGCTATTTGGGCCCTATTAGGCCTGTGCACACTCTGATTTCATGCTCGACATTAATCTATTCCGAGACGTTGGTAAGGATTTGCCGACATCGGAATTTCTACCGAAAAACGTTGACAGTGGTTATAAGTAAGGCATTTTTGGCGTACAAAAGCTTTATTTTTGCAAAGTGAAAGGAAAATATTTCCAAATTAAAAACGAGACTGCTCTAGCAGCGTGACAAAGGCTGAACATCGGAGCGCTGACAGACAAGTCACGAAATAAAATGGCACATAAAACACTAGTCAACTGATCTCCTCGCCGCCTTAAGGTAATGTTCAACCCTTCCAGCCATTACAAGGGCTCCCTAACGAATGGGAATAAACATTTATTAGCGAGTACTGCGACTGTTTAAAGGCGATTTAGCCGCTGCAGCTGACGGTTCCGACTGCGTTCCCAAACAATAACATCGTTTCAATGCGCTGCACTCGATGAATGAGTTCAAGAACTACGTACGTACTTATGCGCTTGTAAAAGGTAAAAGAAAACAAACTGAAAGAAGAACTGGCTCATTATACATCCGTGACGGGAAAATATGACTTCTGCTCGGCATACAGTCGCTTGTAGGTTGTCCTTGCACGTAGCCCATTCATATGCGACTCGTTTGTGTGATTAGCTACCTTCCGCGCCGTAGCTGGCGCACAAACATGACATTTTAAATGAATTTCCATCCACCATCTCAACAAAAGTTTCCTGCATTCCTTTGATTCGTTTTCATGAAACGAATGCCTTCGCTTGCACACACATGCGCTCGCATACCGGCGAATAACTCGGCAATGGGAATGTCAAGCATATTCTGTTTCACTTTGTGACTGGGTAAACTGTAAAGTGCGTAGCTATCGCATTCTCCAGTCATCCACACATTCACAACCAGGTTCGCGTAAGGACAAGGGATAATCGCAGGGAAAAAAGGAAAATCATGTGCAAATGTTTGCCAGTCATAATGAGGCCAAAGACGGGCGAGGATGTTGACAAATCTGACTGAAGCGCAGCAGCTTGTGACGGGCTTATTTAGTGAAACTTTTCCCAGCCAACTGGGATGCTGATGGGATATATTCGAAATTAAACTACAAGCGAAACTGCATGGTTTTTCGTTGTCTCTCACGGGCGAGAGGAAGTAATGAATGTGGAGTGGAGGAACTTCAGACTAAAACTATGGACGGTACATGTTGCGCTGTCATATCGAAGTATGTCTCGTAACGCGAAACCTTAGCAACGACGCGGTAGGTTTTCATAGTGGTACACGGAATACCCGCGGCAGCGTCTAAGTTGAGTCAGACAAATATCGCAGATTGTAGTTAGTTCAAATCACATAATAGGTTTGTTCCCGCACCCAAAATAAGCAGAACAAAAGTGTACAAGACAACGAAAATCTAGGAAAGTCCGCCCCGTATGACGAAAATAATGGTTTTATGTCAAAGGAGAGCGCTCTCGAGAAAGTCAAAAATGTCTCCAAATGGAAATAACAGGTCTACAGTTGCCACATGAAAAAAAATTGTGTCCAAAGTTGGAAATAAAAATGACCAAAATATTTGAGCGTAAAGGACATAGCTGTGTTACAGCCTTACTAAAAGTAACAGACGATATACGAAAAGCCAATGAGGTTAGGTTGTAGTGGCTGACTGCTGCAGAGCAGTCACACTTAGACCAGAGTAGGCCCATTGTGATACCACGCGGATTGACTTCTCCTAACGCTGGAAGCAGTTGGTGGCGCTGATGAACCGATTTAGTTGGCCAATGCTGGCACTTTTTAGCTCATTACGGCCGCTGAAGTAGTAGGCTCCTAGGTGCAGAAACCTACGAATGGCAAGAGCACTGCAGGAGCAGAGAAGGTGATGAGTGTTCTCTTCCTCCTCTTCATCTATGCAGCTTCTGCAAAAATCATTATATGGTGCACCCATCCTGCGAGCATGAGTGCCAATAACACAGTGTCCGGTTATGACTCCTATAAGGGTCCTTACTGAGGGCTTGCTGAGTCCAAGTAG
Source organism: Eristalis arbustorum (assembly GCA_916610145.1). NCBI lineage: Eukaryota > Metazoa > Arthropoda > Insecta > Diptera > Syrphidae > Eristalis > Eristalis arbustorum. Next base: position 32,028,792 of record OU744319.1, on the reverse strand, counting down.
ACTGAGTGACCGTTTTAGGTTAAGTGATGGCCAGATTTCTTTTGTTTTAAGGCAGGTGGTGCCTTCTAGCCATTTGTCATTGGTGGTTTTAATTGTATGAATCTTTAAAAGATGATAGGCTGTAGCGATCGGTATGGAAGGTGGTACCCCTTCTATCTATAGGGATGAGGTTGTACCACACCTAGCGAGTTCGTCGGCTTTGCAGTTTCCTGGTATGTCACAGTGTCCCGGCACCCACATGAGGTGAATGTTGAAATGGTCGGCCATATCGTTAAGAGACAGCCAGCAATTAAGGGATGTTTTAGAATAGAACATGACATTGTCCAGGGATTTTATGGCGGCCTGACTATGGGAACAGATGGTGATATCACTTGTTGATATCACATTGTTTTTAAGCCAAGACAGCGCGTCTTTAATCGCCTGAAAAACGCTACAGTGATCAGGGAGCTTCACGGAGATAGCAATGTTTAGGTCTTGTGAATAGACACCTGCACCCACCCTTTTATTTGTCTTTGATCCATCTGTGAAGATGCGCAGAGGATCTTTCAGTGTTTGCATGTCAGTCATCCAGTCCGATCTGGAGGGAATACTGATTGAGAATTTCTCTTCAAAGATGGCCTGGGGTAGTAGGCGGTCGGTGTCGCTAGGTAGGAAATGGAATTCCTTGAGAATGGTTTAGTGGCCGGTGTTGAGTTCGGACCACAATCGAAGTGTTTTGAGTCTCATGGCTGTACTTGCTGCTGCTTGTTTCCCGAATATTTCCACCACCACAACATTACTAGCTTTACTTGACTTTTCGAAAGCATTCGACAGTGTTAACCCGTATATACTTTGTCACAAACTGTCCACCCAATTTAACTTCTGTAATCCTCCTAACAAGTTAATTTGTTCATACCTTACTAACCGGACTCAAGCTGTTTTATATAACTCAAAACTGTCGTTCTTTTGCAATGTGCACAAGGGAGTACCTCAAGGTTCTATTCTCGGTCCGTTATTGTTTTCAATGTTCATTAATGATCTTCCTAAAGTTTTGTCTTATTGCAATTTCCACATATATGCAGATGATATTCAAATCTATCTAAGTTTTCCTCTAGGTATGATTGAAGATTCAGTTGCTAAATTAAAGGAGGATATGAGTTCGATTACGAAGTGGGCTGAAGAAAATGCTCTCATGCTTAATCCTGACAAAACCAAAGTCATTCCATTCATGGAATTAAACTCTGTTGTCGTCGAATATGTTACCTGTGTAAAAAATCTTGGCATAATGTGTAATAGTGAACTAACTTGGACTGACCATATAGACAGTATAGTGTCGAAGGTGTATGCGTCCCTTAGAGGTCTGTCTATTAGCAAAATTCTACTCCCTATTAATGTCAAACTAAAACTCGCCAAAGCACTTATAGTGCCTCTGTTAACCTACGGGTGCGAGTTGTTCGCCGACTGTGATAATGTCTCAATGCAAAAATTGCTAAGAGCATTCAACGCTACTGCACGGTACGTTTTTAACCTTCGGAGATTTCATCATGTCTCGGAACAACGTCGGCTTCTCTTCTGATGTGAATTAGATGCATTTTTGAAATACAGATCATGCATACAACTCTTTAAAATAATTCATTGGAAACAGCCTGATTACCTTTATGAGAAACTAACCTTCTGTCGATCGAGTCGTAATATAACGTTGAAACCTTCTGTTCATACATGTTTAACATCACGCAGGCAGTTTTTCATTCATGCTGTACACCTGTGGAATCATCTACCTCCACAGGTACGTTCAAAGACCGAGTACAGACAATTTTGCTTCGCCTGTTTTTCACACCTCTCCAATACGCACTGACATAATAACCACAATTTAAATCTTAATTTTGTATCAGTAAATTCATATACTAAGCTAAATTTTAAAATAATCTGCAAAACTCTTAAATTCAATTTTGAAATATGTAATTATCACTCATGAATTCAAACGATGTTATATTTTAAGGCCTGTACAATAAAAGAATACTGCATTCTTAATGTACAGAAATGAAACAATTAGTTCATCGCATTTATATACATACTAGACTTCGTACCCGGTTTTGCCCGGGTTTGTTTCTTCAACCAGTACTTTACGGAAATTACGGTGTTTCTCAACCATTTACCCACAATGTGCAGGGATATCAAGCGATTTATAAAAAAAAGTTCTCCGAGATCCCATCTATCCTGAGCGCGATGTTCACTTGTTGTACAAATTGAAGTCAAACTTCATGAACCATGAAGTGTAGCTCTAAAATTTTATCTAAATCGGCTAATCCGTTCAGAAGTTCAATATTCACAATTTCGGCAAAATTGAATGATCTGTGTGTATACCGGTATGAAATGAGTTGAGTTTTTCAGTTTCTTGAAATAAAACACAAATTATTAATGGGAAAGTAAAAACATTTTATTCAAAGTATTGGCCATTGTTGTCTACACATTTTGACCACCTTTCTGACAATTTGTGAATACCACGCCAATAGAATTGTTCGTCTTTTAAAACAAACCAATCAGACATCCAGTTTTCGACTTCTTCGTAGGAATCGAAGTGCTGCTCAGATAAATGCGTGTCCCATCGAGTAGTCGGAAGGAGCCAAGTCTGGTGAATACGGCGGGTGGGGTAGCTGCTCCCAGCCAAGTGTTTTGATTGTATGCTGAACCGGTTTTGCTTTGTTGTGTCTTCTGGCCAATTCTGGTCGTTTCTCGATCAATGCATGGTTCAAATTGATCATTTGTTGTCGGCAGCGATCAGTATTAACGGTTTCACCAGGTTTTATGAGCTCGTGGTACACCACACCTTTCTGGTCCCACCAAACACACGGCATTGTCTTCTTGCCGAATCGATCTGGTTTTGCAGTCGATTTTGATGGTTGTCCCGGATTAACCCATGGTTTTTTCCGATTTCCGGATTCTTAAAATAAATCCATTTTTCATCGCCAGTAGCAATCCGATGCAAAAGCGATTTTCTTACGTGTCTTTGAAGCAAAATTTCACAAGTGTTCTTTCGGTTTTCCATCTGTCTTTCATTCAATTCCTGTGGCACCCATTTTCCACACTTTTGGATCTTTCCCATAGCTTTTAAACGGTCAGCAATTGTTTGTTGTGCAACATTTAACATTGCTGCCATTTGCTTTTGACTCAGAGTGTCATCTCCATCCAATATCGTTCTCAATTCGGCGTCTTCAAACTTTTTTGGTGGTCTCCCACGTTCTTCATTTCTCACATCAAAGTCATTATTTCTGAACCGTTGCATGTTGCTTCTGATAGAGCATGATCACCATATGCCTCGACAAGCATTCGATGCGACTCTGCAGCGCTTTTCTTCAAATGAAAACAAAAAAATAATGCTTTCCGCAAGTCATCACTTTCTGGTACAAAATTCGACATTTTTAACACGATGAAGAAATATGATCTTGTCTGTTCAATGACTTGATGTAAGTTAACATATAACTCTCAAATTTCGTCTGGGCACATTAATTGCAACGGATGCGTCTGCTGATAACGCGCACAGCGTTTCTCACGCAGGTCAGGTCGCCAACGTGGGACGTCGTTATCAAATATGTGCACCAGACGCAAGCTCAGCGTTGTGACATAGTGTTTAGTTTGTAAGAAATATTTTGTAATTAGGATTTAGTTCAGAAGCCGAAGAAACCGGCATTAAATTCTCCGACACTTAATGTCGTAAAAGAAAATAAATGGGTGTTTATTCTCGTTCACAACAAATGTTCCCTATCGATACATTTGTATCTTGACGCTCACTTCGTACCGGAATACCTGGTAATCATCACTCATTCATCATTTTTTGTTGAACAACAACAATTGCGTCTAAACTGTGGAGGTTCAATTCGAATTTGTAATGAAGTACTCTGCTAAATCTATGGCCAAGTTAACTCTTGACTATCGGTTAATACGAAACTTGGGCACTTATGCTCGGTATTCAAACATCAAAAATTAACTGGAAAAAATGACAACGCAAATTCCTATTCCCCAACGAACCAACCGTCTCACAAATCTCGGCCAGAATTTTGCTGGCGCAGATCCATAATACTTCACTTCTGCTTCTTACACACTCCTGTCAAAGAAACAAGCGTGGCATGTGTCAACGATTTACTATCAATCCTTGTTTTCTGGTTTTGCTCAATCGTCCAAACAAACCCTTTCAGGTGCAAAAGGACGTTCACAACTGCGCTTACTTAAGGCCCATTCATATGAGCGGTGAACTGCTAACGCGAACTTTAAGAAACAACCCTTTTCCAGCAAATATAAACAAAAAGTTAAACATCTTGGTATGCAAAAAGAATTATCGCGTTTTTTCATAGACAAAAATCACAATAAAAGTTAGTTTAAGTATCCTAGTTAATGATTTTAAATTTTTTCTCTACGAATCAATCATTCTCTCCGCAAACTGTCAAACTGAATTTGTGATACACAAACGCAATCCACAAACTCACTTCCAAAAAATTCGCAGTGAAGCGTCAGTTTGCACCCGTAGTTGTCCGCGAATGAAAAAACTCCATGTGAATGAGTTGTCAGAGTTTGCGAAGTTCGCAGTTCGTGGCGACCCCCGTTCATATGAGCGGTGAATTGAGAACGCGAAATTTAACGAACTGTCAAACTGAATTCGTGATACACAAACGCGCAAACGCAATCCACAACCTCCACGACCAAAAAATTCGCAATGAGGTGTCAGTTTGCACCCGTCTCTGCCTCCATTTGAATGAAACGTCAATGCTTGCGAAGTTCGCAATTCGCGGCAACCTCATGTGCATGGGCCTTTAAGCACCGCACTTGTTTTGTCCATCACGCAGAATATAGCTGTCAAGGACCACGCGATCAATCAAATCAAGCATCGTTAAAAAATCTGCAACCCCTTGCTGTCAGATATTGAGCGCGCATTGCATTTGAACCTTTGGGATCAGCTTAATTCCCACCAAAGTTTCAATCTCGTGCACCATCCATTCCATGAATAGAAGCCCAATAACAATGAAATCAAAAAACATAATGAATCCCCACACTTCCACTTCCGAGCGATGTCAGAAGTAATACTCGTATCCTTCGATGACACATCTCCTCCTTTGTCACTTACAAATCACAAAACAATTGTCACGAAAGCCGTTTGCGCTCGCTCTGCAAAATCACTGCCATCCACTACCAGCAGCGCTGTTGATTGTCATAAAAATCAATTGTTACGGCCGGGAGTACGCGAAGTAATTGTCGGGGATCCTTTGCCACGAATGCATTATCATAAAATCAAATCACTATCCACGTACGGCTGTGTGACACAGTGCCGTGCTCCGGGCGGGGATTTACTGCCGCAAGCGACGACGCGAGGAAGTGACAATAAAACAATCGAATGGATATTATTTCGCAAGAAAGGAAGGAGAGACGATTACAATTGCTTGACATGAACGGTGTCAGTGGAAGCTTTACTGCAACGATCTCAAGATGTCGCAGAGGGAGAGAGAGAATCATGAAGGATTTCCTGAAACGGAATCGAGCCAGTCCACCAGTGCTTGTGGTCTTCCCTCTCACTCCCACCGTGCAGTTAACAACTTTCTGTGCACACCGGAGAAGTTCCTGCGACGCGCGACCTGCCGTGTGTTTACACAGCAACTTGCCGCGAACAGTCGCGATGAACTTGCCGACATTTAAGCTGTTTACTGCACCCACCCGACAGCGGGAATATTTTCAGCTCCAGAGGTCCTTGAAACCGCCACTCTTTCGACAAGCGAAACTTTGCATTAACTACAAAATCAAACTCCACCGTGGCACCGTGACTGCATGAACAGTGTTAACTTCAAGTGCGCCTAGTTAGGCTGATTATGGTCTAGTTGGGTGGGTGGATTCTCCTCTCCCCCCCCGTTCAGTTGCTGGGCGCAACGGAACGCTTCACGTTTTTCAAGTCAATTAACGGAGTCTGCTCATTTGGTGGGACTACAGCCTGCCAACCTGTGCAAAAACACGAACATCCGCCAACCGCCAACCGCCACCCGCCAGCATGTAGTCATCTATGTAAACACTCGGGACGCGTGTATAAATCTTCAAGAGTTCACGACAGCAATTGCCAACCACCGGCAAACAGCTGGTTTACAAGCCGACGAAACAGGCACAACAAACGAAACTAAGTGCACCCGGCAGAAGGACTCACATGCGAGGGCAGGTTCGTGTTAACCACACAACGTCATGGTTCCTATTCCAAAACGGGGACCGGAAGCGCCGTGCCCTCTCCACCTGACCGAGGACGGGGTTCGATGTCGACGCTGCATGACAATTTTATAATTTTAAACGAAAACCTGCTCGCCGTGTGAGAATGGAGCCCGAAAAAGAAGCACACAACAAGCGCGAGGGTGGCGCATGAGTAGGCAACGGTGAATTTAAATTGCATTATTGCACAGGTGAAATATTAATAAAGCGATGCAATTCCACCGCGAACCGCGCACATGTGTTAAATTGCATTTTTTCCAGCACCCAGTGTCTGCCGAAGTCTGAGCGCGGCCCCCCTCTCTCGGGGATGCCTCCTGGGCGAGCAACCAGACCCAGAGACGAGGTTAGAGTTGATTTCAGCCGGTCTGTATGCGCTTGTATCGAATGCACTGCTGTGCCGGGTCGGGGGGTCCATGCAGTGTGCATGGAGCGGGAAGTGTGCATAATGATGGGGAGTGTGCAATAACAGAATTAGGAATGTCTTTGTGTCACATGCACTGGCTGGAAATGCGAGCAATCAGATTGCGTCATTACACTTAGGCTTCGGTGAACTCGAGGCGATTGATTGCAGCCGAGGACTGTGTGGGAACGGGCATCGGATTCGGATGCTCGTCATATGACATTTGAGCACACTGCTGTGCGTTTTGAGGTTATGCTCAATTTGGCCTTGTTTTGCAGCGATGAAAAGTGAAATCAAATCTGCTTTGGTCGGGGTGTCGGTGCGTTTGACGGGTTTTTGCTGATTGCTGATGGCAAGGAATTGAGTTTCATTATCTTTAGTCCCTACCACACGCGGGGAATCACCGGGAAACGTTCGACAGAATACGAGGTCGATCCCTGTGGATTGGATGTTGTTCGAGTGACGGTTGTCATCGCTTTCGGGGTGCTCGTGTGGGAGTTGAACAGTTGGAGAGGCTACAGCTGAAGCTGGGAGCTAAGCCCACTGTTAAGGGGAAGCTACTATCCAGCATTTTGTGGCGGCCCGTGGCGTTATGGGTATGTTCGTCGACCCCAACCTGGACGTCGTAGGTTCGATTCCTGCTCTGTGCGACGAAAACAATGTTCACTACCCCACCTCTTTCGAGTCACTGTTAATGCTCAAAGAGTATTTCCTGTCTAGAAAAAGCTTATCAAACTTGGCCGTTCGGATTCGGCATTAAACTGTCCCTTCCACTCGTGAGAGAACAATAGCACGCACAACACGAGTGGTTGCTGAGAAGCTAGGCCCTGGCCCCCTACGGGCTGTAGCGCCACCCATATTATTATTATATTGTCATTGTTACTATCCAGCATTTACTCTTCGCAATCCCTATTCTTGTTCTTCTGCTTGGAATGGCGCTACTGTCTGGGGTGGACATTGTCCGTTGAGCGGCCAGTCCCGGGACGTCATGGCGTCCTACTGGTAGCATGACCAGAAGCTATAGTCTGGTGCCACGGGAGATCAGGCTTATCGCATGGGTTTCATCCTGATCGCTTGATGTTGGCCCTCAAGTGGGAGTGTCGTGGTGACTGTTGTTTAAGCTGCGAAGTCGCGTGGAGAAGTGGAGGCATACCTACATGTCTGGGCGTTAATCTTGTCTCTTAAGTCAATGATTCAAAATGTATGTGGAGTTGCAGAGAACAACCGGGTGCTACGACCCAAAGAGTAGCATAGCTGTTAGACGCGCCGCGCCACCCAGCCAAGGTGGAGAAGTAGGTCCAGTAGGCTCATTTCTGAATTTGCAACTTGAGATTCCTACTGAAGGCGTCTGGTGCAGCGTCGTAGAATGATCCAGAGATTAAATGGCAGAAGATCACGCAAAGCACATTTTATCTGTCCCTTGAGCTTGTAGCGGAGTAATAAATATCAAGCGCTACAATAGCCTGCAGTCGGTTCTATGCTGAACGCACTTCATGCGCTGTCAGAACCACCAACGCCATCGCCTGTCATCACCGTACGGTACCGGCTTGACTGAAAACGTTTCTTTTGGTGAGAGACGTCGACGAGATTGGCAGCAGCGATCCAGCTCTCCTTAATAGTGCAAACATAATTATTTGTCGTAAAAAGAAAAGAAAAATATTTTATAAAGTTTTAAAAGTAGTTGTGCTACTATTTTTGTTTACTGCAGAGCGGAGATAAACGAAGTCCATGACACCCTATACGAGAACTCCATGTTCTCTCGATGACAGCACATACAGTAAATCACAAAAGTAAGTAGGCAGCAAAAGGTTGCCTGTGCACTAAACAAAAATGAAATCACACAGAACTCCAAGGAAAAAATTGTATGTATTTATTGTGTTGTGTTCTTCTTCTTTCTATAGCCGATCCGGGGTGGACCTGGGCCTCAGCCAACATGCCTCTCCATGTAGCCCCGCCTTGTGTTAGTTACCTTCAGTTACGCACGTTCAACTTATTCAGGTCCTCTTCTAGCTGCGTCCGCCACCGGACGAGTGGTCTTCCTTAACCGCGTTGTACCTCCGGTTTGGAAACGAAGACATTCCGGGCCGGAGCATAAGTGTCCATTGGCTCTACGTGACCTAGCCCTCTGAGACGAGATATTCGAGCTCGTTTGACCATGTCGATGTCGCAGTACAGTCCGTGCTTGTCATTCAGGCTTCCCTTCCAATTCCACCATGAGTAAATACGACCGATGACAATGGTTGGCTGGACTTTTCTCTCGAAGCGACCAAGAATATCCTCGTCTGCTTTAGTCAGTGTCCATGCTTCTGCGGCATACAGCAGGTCCACAATCAATCATCATGAATAATTGCATCAGTAATTACTACTTGCCTAGCAAGCGGAAAGTCGCAAAAATTGTTGCAATACCCAAAAAGGGAAACGCTTCTAGTGTTTTGGGATACAGGCCTATATCGCCCATGAGTAATATAAGCAAAATTTTGGAGCACCTGATAGCGATAAGGCTAAAGCTATGGTCCACCGACCTTAACATCGTCCCAAAAATGCAGTACGGATTCCGGGAAAGACATTCAACGCTCTATCCCTTAATAAAGTCTTATCATGACGTCGTAGCTGGCCTGAACAACCACCAAGCCACAGTGGCCTGCTTTCTGGAAAAAGCATTCGGCACTGTCTGTATAGAGAGGCTCGTCTATTCCCCTCCAATATAATTACAATGATCTACAGCTTTCAAGAAAATTGTATGTCCAGGCAGTCAGTCAACGGAACGGAACATCAAATCAGGATTCGCTTAAGGATCAAAGCAGGGACCATGGCTATATAACATCTTTACAGCAGATTTACCAGCCCTAGAAATGTTGTCTGTTCGCAGATGACTCACTGACATTGATGGCAGCACGGAGAGTCGAAAACCAAGAAATGAAGAAGTACAACCAAAGGGTGATTTTTTATCTTTTTGCCAAAACTCGTTTAAACAGCTGACTCACGTTTCGTGTTTTGTTTCACTGTCAAACATCTTCTGTTTGGTCTGTAATTTAACCATGAATCGTCTTACAAACGAACAACGCTTGCAAATTATTGAATTTTATAATCAAAATGCGTGCTCTGTTAAGAAAGTTCATCGCGCGAGTTACGTGCCACCCTGTCACGGAACCCAGTATTCATTCAAGCTACATGGCTTTACTCAGAATAGCGGCTTACATAAGCCAAGCCAACGACGGTTTCTAAAATTCTTAAGCCAAGCCACCAGACGTTACCGTTCCGGATCTGTGGAGACTAAAGAACAACGCGTCATATGAAGGAGCAGTCTGGCCGAAGCAGTGAGAGTGGTCACACCACATTGAGAACAAAAGGAAAAAATAAATAATGTGTGGCGCTCCAGCCTGTAGAGGGCCAGGGCCTAGATCCTCAGCAAGCACTCGTGATGTGCGTGCTTTTGTTCTGTCACGAATGGAAGAGACTTACAGCCACGTTTGAGAAGCTCTTTCTAGCACTAAAACCCCCTGTGAAAATGATATGTGTCACACAGACCAGGGATTGAACCTTCGGAGTCGAGGTTGGGGTCGACGCACATGCCCACAACGCTACGGGCCGCCATACTGGCTCATTTCACAGTTCAATGTGGTTCACAACCTATTTCATTGGCGACATTTGGGCAGACACCGTGAGCTGCTGCCATTAACCCCCTCTGTCATGTACCACCTTCTACCATTGACCACAAGTGCGTTGCATCCAAGAAGCTCATAGTTTTTAACAGTGACTCTTGAATTTAAGTGCAATAAGCTCAACAATGGTCAAGAACTTAAAACAAACACCTCGTGGTGGACTCCTTAAATAAAACGAGAAATTAAATGCAATTAGTGTCGACTTGTGCTGACGTCCATTTCGTACCATGCAAGCAAGCGCTCATCGATTTCTTCGAACAAACTCAGAACCCAGATTCAATCGTCTCAAAAATGAGATTTCCACCCACAGCACGTTCCACGGCAAACAAGGAAAAAAGAAAGAACGCAAATTAAAACGAATATCCATCCAAGGCGAGGCGCACTCCTTAGTGCGGCAATTAAATTTGTCTCAGAGAAAACTTCCTTCAAACACACCCACACTTCATGCATGAGCGAGTGAGTGTTGAATTCCCATCGAGATGGATCTGCATAAGCGCCCACTCGTGCATCTATTAACCCACGCCATAACTGTGTATCATCCACATTCCAAATGATATTGCATCGGAATAAGAAGTTCAGTCTTAGCTCGCTCCGCACTCTGCCGTCTGTACACACATGTGCATTGATAAGTGAACGCATTTCATCATACTTTGTGCGAAACTTTTCGCAAGGTTCCATCCGCACGGTTCCACCCGCTCGGGGCTTGGCGTTGCATGGGGAAACGGAAACGAAAATCCAGCGCGGCGGATGAATGACTTTCCGTGGTACGAGGAAACTTTTGAATCCCTTATTTAAATTTACAGGCCATTATGATGCTATTTAGGTACATGGAAAGGTGCGCGCGCGACATGCAATGGGCATCCCAGGTAGCTGCATGCACAACCCCCCCACCACGGTGGCGGTGGAGTAGCTAACGGCATCCGAAATGAGTTAGTGGTTCTGCTGTGCAAGCAAACCGAGAAGTTGTAATTTATTTCCCAATTAAAAGGAATTTAAGTTCATCGTACCAACAGTCTCAATCGATGTCTTTCCACTTGTGACTTAAACTATTTCACCGTCCGGGGGCGGAGATGTTTACGACGTCATAGTGTTCGCAATCGGAGCGAACTTAAATAAACAGTAAGTTAGTCGGTTTGAAGGATGCAGTTGACGCAAGTGGAAATGATCAAGTTTTCGCCGAAGTAGGTCGTCGAAGAGTGCGCCTCTTTGAAGTGATTCCACATTCCTGACAGTGGCAATGTGATTTCCGAAAACTCTGTGACTCTTGAGACCGAGCGGGGAGTGGTACTTTGGTTAGAAGTTTTTTTTTTCAAGGGTGCGGTACAAGCACAACTGGTGGGAGAGATTAATAAGGACGCAAAACTATTTGCAGCGTTCAATACACTTTGCTCTCAAAGTTACTCTCTTTCTCGTGATTGATCACACCGAACCTGGTGGCACTCAAATCCATGCGCCAACGACAGCGATTCATCAACAGCCACTCCGGATGATGTAGTGAATTGTTGCGACCTCTTCGGGAACTGTTTAAAAATCCTTGAGATTCAAGCAAATTCCAAATTCCAAGGACGTCCGCTGGTGGTGACCTTGACTTTTCAAAACATTTCGGTTCTAGGACCGTCCACTTTCCTGCGACCATACCTAGGGTGGTTCGCATACGCGATTGAGTGAGTGCTGGAATGTTGGCGTAATGAGGTCACAAATTGATCATTACCTACTGGAAACCTAGAGTATTTCACGTGTTAATGGTGCATTTGGGTGGTGATTACTTAAAGGGCACAGGAACTGTTCGAAGCAGCGTTCTCGCAAGTGGAGATTTCGTATCCTTATCGTGGTGATTTCAACCACATTGAGCAAATTGTTTGTTTGTTTGTTTGAGTTGATTGTCTCCATAATTTTAAGCAACAATTTACAATTTAACAAAATTAACAAATTTAACAATTTAAATCATTATCTTATGTGCCTTCCAAAGTCCCCATGGAGTTATCTAATAAATGCTGGATGGAACCTTGAAGCTGTAGAGGAGAGTACATGTAAGATAACTGTTGGCCTTACAAGATTATTTCAAACACTTAAACTAAAATAACATTTTGGGACAATATAAAGAATCTGCGAAGCCTTGAGGCTTTTCTGCAGAAGATTGTTCAGAAGGTATTTACATATATTGATTTTAGAGTAATTCTTGTTTGGAAATTCATTGATTAATTTTATGTATATTATTAAAGATTTATATTATTTGATATGATAAACTTTTTTATTTCTTGTTTTCTGCTGTGTATCGGCTGTATGTTCCATAGAGGGCGAGGAAGTTGATTGTAAATGGTTGGTACCACAAAGGAAAGTTGACGTCCTCCGTATGAGTTGTGGAACCTCGGTATCTTCAAGAGTCCATTTACTCTTCGCCTGGTGTTAACGCAGTGGTCGATCGGTTGCTTGAAGCGTTGGTCGTTGTACGTCTCGTTGATAACATTGAAAACTGTGATCGATTAATGTAGTTATGCCACAGATAAAGCTTGATGATAAGAACTCGTGGAAATTAGAAAAGAAAAACATTCCAATGCCTGGAACATTGCTGCCTTCCATCGTGGACTTTCGTGGGCATGCTACAAAACTGGCTTTCAAGAATAATTTTGGACTTGTGTGTTCAACTAAAGTATGCAGCAATCCCCCTCTGTTTGAGGGTCAAATAATGGGCCTGACCTACCAGTTGTAGGTTGTGCGTGGGGTTAACTCCCTCACCGCATAAAAAATCGACGGTTACGAACCGACAACAGGCCTCGGATATGGACGGATTTACAGTTGACGCCTGTTCAGCCTGATTTGCGCACCAGCACCAGCTCATCTGTAAGATATGGTCGGAATAAAGTATGCCCGATGAGTGGCATCTCAGCGTCGTTTGCCCGATCCACAAACAAGGAGACCCCTTTGACTTCGTCAACTATCGGGGGATAAGTCCTCTTAACATCGCCTACAAGATCTTCTCTGCCGTCTTGTGTGAGCGCCTGAAACCATTCGTCAACAACATGGTAGGTCCCTATCAGTGCGGTTTCAGACCTGGTAAGACCACCATCGAACCAGTTTTCACATTACGGCAGATCCTCGAAAAAACCCAAGAGATGCAGATCGACACCCATCACCTATTTGTAACCTTTAAGGTCGCATATTACAGCGTGCATAGAGACGAGCTATACAGAGCCATGTCTAGTTTTGACATTCCTGCCAAACTCGTCAGGCTGTGCAGGATGACGATGGAGAAATCTCGCTGCTCCATCAAGGTCGGTAAAGGCCTAACCGAGACCTTTGATTTAAAAAAAGGATTCAGACAAGGCGACGCGCTGTCATGCGACTTTTTCAACATCGTTCTTGAAAGAATTGTTCAAAACTCGAACGCCAACACCAGAGGAACAATCTTTCAAAAGTCCGTCCAACTACTCGTATATGCCGACGATATTGACATTATCGGAAGAACGCTGCGTGATGTCATTTGTATTGCAGCGGAGCCCGCCAAGATTGGTTTAGCGGTAAACGAGGGTAAGACCAAATATATGCTGTCAACAAGAAAGGACACCCAACACCGACGTCTCGATCAGAACGTTACGGCAGACAGGCATAACTTTGAGGTAGTCACAAACTTTGTCTACCTAGGAACCGCTATCAAATCAGACAATGACACCAGCGCTGAAATCAAGCGAAGAATAACTCTTGCCAATCGGTGCTTCTTTGGGCTAAGAAAGCAATTGGTAAGCAAAGCCCTCTCTCGAACAACCAAGGTAACGCTTTACAAGACCCCAATCGCCCCAGTCCTGCTATACGGCGCGGAGGCATGGACTCTGTCAAAAGCGGATGAAGCAGCTCTTGGTTGCTTCGAGAGGAAAATTCTTCGGGTGATTTGTGGAGTGGAGGAGGAGATACAACGACGAACTATACGGGCTGTTCAGCGACATCGACTTAGTCAGAAGAGTGAAGATCCAACGATTGCGATGGCTAGGTCATGTAGAGCGGATGGAAACCAATGCTCCGGCCCGAAAAGTCTTCGAATCCACCCCCGAGGGACGGCGCAGTAGAGGAAGACCGCGACTCAGGCGGCGCACGCAAGTGGAAAGGGACCTCAACCAACTATGCGTGCGCAACTGGAGACAGCTAGCTAAAGATCGAGCTGGCTGGAGACGCTTGTTGGTTGAGGCCGAGGTCCATCCCGGTCTGTAGCGCCACCTTAAGTAAGTAAGTAAGGGTAAGAGACGGGGAAGACGGTTTTGTTTTATTTTTTGTGATACTTATATATATACTGAGGACTCCCCCCCACAACCCACTCGCTGAATGAATGAATGAATAAAATTATTCGATAGTTGAAATCATTCGATAGTTCCCATCACTAGACAAGATGTTGAGTGAGAACACCCTCCTCTAGTTGACAATAAGCTGATTCGAGCAGGGTCAACCAGTCACCTGATCATCCTTGTATCCGGAGGTCCACTTGAAGCAATCGTTATAGGCAGAAATTGCACCTGGCATTTTCAGTTTGAAAAGAAAGGAATGCGTCCAAACAAATTTCCAGCGAAAAACGACCTCTATTCATAAAAGTCCTAAACATCCCACTCCACCGACTATCTATTCAAAACCATACATACACCAACCTGCATCACGCACCCGCTGTTTTCTCAGGCACACCATCTGTGAAACCACATCCAGCATAAAAATTCAAATTGAACTCGATAAGATTAAGCAACAATCTTTCAAGAATCGCCAAGCCCCACTCGAAACGACAACAACGGCGAGCGTACGTACACACAATCAATTATCGTAACGCCAAGTTGAAGAAGCAGCACTTCCTGATAAAATCCCATCGCCGATAAGGTCGTTCCCATTGATTGGAAAAGATGGAGGCAACATTCACGTGTGGAGCCATTTTGTTATTAAACAACTATTGCACACGACAATCAAAGTGCGATGCGATAGAACCAAAATGCCTGTGCGATAAGACCCCATAAGCCCAACGAACAAGTGACTCAAGTATCGTAAATGAAGGGAATCAAAGCGTAATCAAACGAATTCATTGGAAGTCCGTAAAAATGTTTACTTAAAGCAATTATCATACAGGTATATAAATCAGATTATTTATGTATAAGTAAAACTAGATCAACAGTCAGTTTAACCACTATCAGCGAGCACCGCTCAATGCTTCCACACCATATCAGGGTAACATTAGGACATAATATTTAAGAGCATGAAATCCATAACCAATTGGGGCACGAATGGGCGACGGCTAGTCCTCTTCTTTGATGCAGTTCTCCACCAATTCTCTTAGGTTTGGATTCTCCATTGCGGCGGCTATTCGTTCCTTATCGTTGATCTGTTTGTTGACTGAAAAGAAAGAGAAAAGGATTTATTTGAGAACGAATTGCGGTTGGACGGTGATGTTGGGAAGAATGTTTGATAGAATGTTATATGTGGTACATTTATCGCACGTCATCCGACCGGGGGAACAACTTGAACTATCCATACATGTGTTTGACAACAGCTTGGACCTTCTTGGGTTTGGTTATCCTACTGTAGGGAGCTGGTGGAGGTGGGCGCAAAAAAAAAAAGGGAAGCACTTGTTGACAGTTCGTAAAGAGAAGAAAGCTAAAACTGCCGCATGGATGAACTTGATGCTGGATGTTAGATTTCATACTTAAGTATCCAGGCAACTGAGAGGAATAGAACATTCACGGATACTACTTTCTCGACCTTCTTCTTCTTCTTTGTGTGAGGCTACAGTCCGGGGTGGACCTGGGCCTCAACCAACATGCCTCTCCAAATAGCGCGATCTCTGGCTAGCCATCTCCAGTTTCTCACATCAAGTTGGTTGAGGTCCTTCTCCACTTGGGAGCGCCACCTTAAACGCGGGCGTCCTCTGTTGCGTTGCCCGACAGGTTCGGATTCGAAGATTCCACGGGCCGGAGCTGTGGTTTCCATACGCTCTACATGACCTAGCCACCGTAGGCGTTGGATCCGTAGACGCCTAACTAGGCTCATGTCGCTGTACAGCCCGTACAGTTCGTGATTGAATCTTCTCCTCCAGAACCCGTCAACACAAACAGGACCAAAGATCGCACGTAGAACTTTTCTCTCAAAGAGACCAAGGACTTCTTCATCCGGTTTCGAGATTGTCCATGCCTCCGCGACGTATAGCAGGACTGGGATGATCAGTGTCTTGTATAGAGTCAGCTTGGTGCTTCGAGAGAGGGCTCTATTAGTCAATTGCCTCTTCAGCCCGAAGAAACAGCGGTTGGCAAGAATTAGCCTACGCTTGATCTCGGTAATGATGTTGTTAGTACAGTTTACTCCGGAGCCGAGGTAAGTGAAGTCCTTGACTTCTTGGAAGTTATAGCTGCCCATTGTTACTCTCTGTCCAAGACGTCGATGTTGTGTGTCCTCTTTTGAGGACAACATATACTTCGTTGTGCCCTCATTCACCGCCAGACCCATTTTAGGCGCTTCAGTCTCAATGTTAGCAAAAGCCTCACTGACGGATCGCTGAGTTCTGCCAATCACGTCAATGTCATCGGCGTATGCTAACAATTGCACGGACTTCTGGCAGATGGTGCGAACTAAACGACGCTACGTGTCATATAAACGATGCAGCAGTCGAAGACGTTTAGGAGGGAATTCTGTCGACTGGGTGATCTCACGAAGAGCGTTCTGAGCAACAGTCGACCGCGAACATGCGACTTGACACCAGGATTACTTTCTCTAAGCAATTACGCAGTCCAAGGTCACGAGAGAGACGCCAACATTCAAGATGCCATTGCCGGAATAACGACGCACATAGTGAAAGGAGATTGGACCGACTTTTTAATACTGCCACCAAAACAGAGGATGCATAGTGATATGTAACTTCGAAGAAAAGCTAGAATTCGCTTATATCCAAGACATTGTTGTTTTATGTAAATTTCGTTTAATCTCTCTCTCTCTCTCTCTCTCTCTCTCTCTCTCTCTCTCTCTCACTCTCTCTCTCTCTCTCTCTCTCTCTCCCTCTTTCTCTTATCTGGTTGCACTGTGCATTAGTTTAATCGGAGAAGAGGCAAACTCTGTGTGAAGATGTAAGAGACCACGAGACAATTCGTGCATCGAATCTGATGCAAAGCATATTTTCAAAGATTTTCATCTTACACTGCCATTCGCCCAACGACAGGCCCAGTCGGTAGACAGCAAGCAGTTGTAGTACGGCGATCAGGTTGGGATCGCTGCATGTCTGAAGAGGACTTCGATTTAGACACTCCACGATCCTTAGATGGTACATTTCTACACCTAGAGACGCGGACCTCATGATACTTGAACTCCTCTTCGAATTTCTAAACCAGCATCCCCCAGGTCTTACTGGGAGTCTGAGCATCAGCTGCTGGAGGGTCCGCTGCGAATTTTTACAAAGGATCGAAGATTGTCGCAAGTGTGGGTGCGAGGGTCTATTCCAAAAATCTGACATCCCGTCGTCTTTCCGATTACCAAATCTCTGCACTGCCTTCCAGGCCGAAACCATCGCGATCAGGGAAATTCTATCCTGGCTGAAAGACAACGTGGAATCAAGAGCTGATATCGTCATCTGTTCCGCCAGCCAAGCAGCAACCAAATCTCTGAGCTCAGTCACCTTCAACTCCAAGACTTCCCGTAATTGCCACCTGACTCTTAACGAGATGGCCAAGTATTTGAACATTCTGCTCATGTGGGTTCCGGGACACAGTGACGTTACATTGCATAGGGGACGAATTCACTAGAAAAAGGCATCAATTCAAGACTTTTTTTTGTGGATGACGACATACCATCCATGCCTATCGCTTCTGTCAATCGTCTTCTGAAGCTAGACACACTTGTTCAAGCAATTCCTAGATGGTTGGGACTGGTACAGGCCTCTTTACTCTGACCTATGCTATTTCTTAAATGATCACTTAACCTCACCAACATGAGCAGACGTAATCTTCGAAGCCTCATCGGCGTAATAACAGAGCAGTTTACCACTCAAGCCTCCAGGATAGGCCTCCCACACAATTACTTCAGCAGGAGCTGCAGAGACGAGGATGAGGAAGAAACCATTGTACACTTGTTATGCCATTCTAGTGCTATCTCATCCCGCAGATACAGGCTTCAGGAAGCCTACGTAAAACTTCTTCGCTTCATCAAAAGCACGAAATGGTTTGCGAACTATGCGAGGTAGCACAAGTAACAGCTGTCAACCACTTCAAACTAAAAGTAATCATTGACATCGCCACCCCTATTATAACACTGGAACGGACCCTACCTTATGAAGACAAATTGGAATGTCTTCTTAAATGGTTGCACCTTCATCACAGCTAGAATACGAGAAAGTTTATCTTCTCTTTTTCCGAGAAGTGCTCAAATTACATTTCACAACAGCCACACTGATCCATCAAACCGCTTCCCCACTGTACAGTAACTCACTAGCGTTCAATAAAGCCGAACAAAGGTCAAGTACAACGAACAAAAAGGCAGCTAATTTAAATAAAAAAAAACCCCTCCAATCGGGCACATGAGACAATTTCTTCCCAGAAAACTCCACTTCGAATTTCCAGATTTACATTTCACGCAGCCTACATACATATTTATTTGCCAGTTGATTATTCCTCAACATGACAATGAATAAAGCACTTCAACCTTATCACTTCTTCAATTCGAATCACAAACCACACACTCGGTTAGATAAGCCGCAGTCGAAGACACTGGCAGGTCATAAAATTAAAATAAATCTCTACTCACTTTCATCCTCAGTGGAGTGTGTGCCCTTCTTGATGTATATGTCCAACTTCACATTGTGCGGCAAGCTTCTCTCAACCTTCACACGAATGCACAGACCAATTAACGTGGCCAACGAGCAATGAGGCACAGTCGGGTTAAATTCCACACGAACCTTAAATGGAATCCCTTATGAAAAGAAACTCACTCATTTTCCAGAATCACTTTCACTATAATTTACCGTGTACACATTTGATTTTGTTGGAGGCAGCACAAAGATTCCCTCCTCGTAAATGACGTGCAAGTCTTCCAGCGTCGATGGTTTCTCGGGATCCCGGATTCTTCGCAGGCAATCTTAAATTTCGAATTTTAACACACAACAATCAATCGATTAATTCACATTCGCTTATACCGAACAGTGTCTCCTGCAATTCCTGGGCATCCTTGTAGCCCAGTTCTTTCAAAAGTGCCTCCTCGCCAATTGAGACATCCTCATCGTATTCCGTTTTCGAATGATCGACGGTGCTTTTCGTCGCTGCTTGCATGTTGTCGCTCGACTTCTTTCTGAAGAATGATAACATTGTAGCGATTAGCTTCTGTTATTTAATTATATTATGTAAGATTTCTTTTTTTTCGATTTTTGTTTTGATCTGATCTGATTTGTTGGATTATGTGGGGAAATGTATTTTTGTTTGCGTTTTCTTTTTTTTTTTTTCGTTCTTTTGGTCTGAGCTTGAAGTGACAACTTACTGAAATTTGACAGGTAACAGCTGTGCAGTGATGGATGCGTGGGCATACAGCGGCTGTTCGGAGTTTGAAATGGAACTTTTGGTTGAATTGGAAATTGAATCAGATTAAGTTGAACAATTGATTTCTGGCCAAATCGTTGTTCACTAAAGAACTAATCAACTGATATTTCATCATATTTCAAAACTGGAACTAAATGAGATTCAATTTGAGGGTTTTGCCTTGAAGGACACTAAACAAACTGAAGCAACTCCTCATTGCCATCCCTGTGCAGATTTCCCTGGAGACCACCGTACAGCGGCTGCTTCATAGGAAACAGCTGATAACACTTGTCTTATCATTACCAACTAGTTGCCCGTCTGCACAAATTTTCATCTGCAAAGTGTATACGACTTTTCTACGTTTTCCCATTCCATAATCAAATTGAAAATTCACATCCCTCACGAAAAAAATCCACTCAACAGGAGAGAAGCTTGGTAGACCTTCGTCATTGGCCGTGTTGACATCGTCCACGTAAGTAACACAAAAGACATCCTTCGAGGAAATTCACCAACCACCAACCTGCCTGCACCTGAAATACGTGCAAGGTGGACAAAACTGGTGACTCATGTAACTCCGTCAAGTGTTTTCAATTCCAATTTGAAAAACTCAACCGAGAAAAAAATCAACAACCTAGCAAGTTCCTATTGGAAAATGCTGAAAATCCACTTTGAATGTACCTCCGCCGCACAGTGGGGGACCCCTGCTAGGTCTGCTCAGATTAGAAATGTTTTTTTTTTTATTTGAAATCTCCAAGGGAAATATAATATCCCAAAAAGGCAAAAATAACGGCGCACTCTATGCTTATGAGGGAGGGAATTTTTGTGAAAGTCGAGCATTCCGGAGCTCATTTGAAAACTTGAGGTCAAACTGCGAGGACTGAAGAACTGAGATCTGTGACTGCACCTGCAACACACGTGCGCACATTTACTTCTGAGAAAATTTGCCACTTTTTCACTTGAAAAAACAGAAAGCAAAAGAAAAAGAAAATTTTTTTTAATTCTTTTTGACAAAAAATCTTTGGTTTCTAATATTAATTTTGCTGGCAAAAAAGGTAATTTAAATTGATCCCGTCGTCATTTCGTCGAATTTTCGAAAAAAAAACATAATTCTGTGCATAAATTCCTACAAAATGTCCATTTTCTTTTATCAAACTTTCGAAGTCGAATCGAATTATATCACACATTTGAATTTTACCGTTTTTACAGAGTGATTAAATCCAAAGACTATGGGTTCCTTACAAGATGCTAAAACCGTTAAGACCTTGCCCAAGGGAAAATACACGCTGGTCGGAGTTGATATCGACACCACCGGTAAGAGGCTTATTGACGAAGTAAGTTCAAAAAAAAACCTCGAATTGATACGATTTGAGAAAACGGTTATGAACTAACTGTTGGTTGTTTTGTCTCTCAATCAGATTGTGCAGTTAGCTGCGTATTCCCCAAATTCACATTTCGAACAGTACATTATGCCGTACATGAATCTGAATCCAGCCGCGAGGAACCGACACCAAGTGCGAGTGATTACCATTGGATTTTATCGCATGCTGAAGTCTTTACAGACGTACAAGGTAAATTTCATTTCTAACAGATCTATCGATTTAACGGTTACATTTGTGTGTTGCGTGTGCACCGTGCACCATGTGTGCTAATTTTTTCTCTGCTGAACAGTTAGAACAGTTTCTGTGATGTAAAAGGAAACGTGTGGCAGGGTATTAGAGAAGTAAAAACTTCTAATAGGTGTTGTTTTCTTAAGCAACAACTTTTGTAGTCGCAAACGTCGCAACAGTTCTTCGGTTTAATCTGCACACTATATTCTTGATCAGTCATGGCGACAGACGTGCACTCAAAGGGAAAGACTGCTCATACAATTCCCTTTCTTGCCGTTTCCTTGGCCATAAAAATTATAAACTTCTCGAAAATGTGAATTTTGTTGAATAACAACAATTCCACCAAAGTCTTGCGTCGAATCGAAGCTCTTTACCTATCGCTTCCTTCGGTTGACTGTCCTGTTCTGCAGATTTTGCATGCTTGACTGTTTAAATACGCAGGCCTGAAACACCAGCGCGCAGACTTGCTTTAAACATTAAGGTAGATGCAGTAGCGCGTAATTATTTGTGGCTACTGCCTGTGGCAAGCACGCACTACAGAACAAAATAAAACAACTCAATTGCTTTTTACGTTTGCCAGGCTGCTACTTCAGTGCTTGATCTTGTTGCATCCTTTCAAAATTGAAAAACTATTCGAATTTCTGGAAACCCTTTCCTTCAATTCCTGCACTGAATCTGTTTACAAGATCGAACAAATAGTGCTCAAATAGTTGAGAAAAAGAACAGGTTCTTTCTGCGTCTGACGTTATTTACTACGGTTCAGAACTCACTCAACATTTTTTGGTTCATTTCTATTCGTCAGTTTAGTGCTGCATCTGCGTCAACTGCGCTGTTTGAGATGAAAATTCTTCCGAATGGTCGTGAATACGCTCTACTTAGCTTAGCACTTGAAGCACCGTAACCTAAAACTTCTAACAAGCTTACTCTTTATGTACTCCTTCTTAGCTGGACCTTAGTTGTTTGCTTTTCGTTGCGTACATAAAGATTGTTGAGCTACTTCTCCCCTGGTTTGGATACACTGTAGGTACGTAGAATGACTGCTCGATTGTAAGGTATACCAAACCCACTGTGCTGTTACGGGCGGGTTTCATTTATTTAAGCGGGCGCCGTCAAAATTCGACGGTATTCTATATCTCTGATGAATTCCTCAAGAGTTTTGTGTTCAACGTCCTTTTCTCTTCCCGGGAAAAAAGTTCCTCCTATCGTGAGTTGGCATCGGAATTATTTTACTTTCTTAAGTCCTTCAACCCCTCGGGGGCATAGGGCGTCAACCACACCAGCGCGCCATCTTGTTCGTTTCTGCAACGCGCTTGAGCTGCCTCCAACTCATTCCTAAAGAACTCGATTCCTTTTCAACTGTTCTGCGCCATGTTTACCCAGGGCGTCCCGCTGTTCTGCCTGCCTGCGTAAGCAGATTCCACTGCATCGCGTACTTTGCAATGAAATTTTCTTCGCGCCGTAGGCTGTGTCCAATCCCAACCACTTCCTCCTTCGTATTGTGATGTTTACAGGTTCCTGACCCGTTCTCGCTCACAATTGTTCGTCAGAGATACGGTTCAAAATCCTAAGGATGTTTCTTAAACATCTGTTTACGAAAGATTGCAGCTTTCGCGTGGTGCTGCATGGTGTCCACTTTCCAGATACTGCATCCATATAACAGCACCGATTCTACGTCGGAGCGGAACAGTCGCAGCATGGTTCTCAAGCTGATGACATTGCTTTTCCAGCATTCCGAACGAAGCTTTAGCTTTCCCGATTCTGTTGCACAGGCTCAGTTCGGTGCCACCGCGTTTGCCGAGACCACACCCCTAAAAAAATTCGGAACTAAACCCGAAGCATGTGAATTGATGCCCGACTGAAAGTTCAGATGGACATTTCCGATTTGAGTATAATAAGTAGGAACTCTCTGTTTTGTTTCGAACACTGTTCGTAATGCCACGCTTCCCCTTTAGAGAATGAATATGTGTGAAATAGCCTAATATTGTACATGTGTTTGCCAAGGTTCTACTCAACTGCGTAACATTACATTAAATTCTACTCATCTACGCGAAATTACCCTCCAAATGGTACAGTGTCACGCCAAGCGGTTGAGCGGAACGTTGTTAAAAAAAAACATAAAATTCAGAAAAATGCATGAAATCTTTATTTGAATCGATAGTACCGTCCATATAATTTAATGTTTGAAGATTATTTCATGCAAATGTTGACCTTGACTGCGCTTCAAATGGTCCATCAGCTTAGTCCAATTTCGGCATTCTCTTTCCAACATTTCGGCCGGTATCTCACGAATAAATGCTTCAACGTTGTCTTCCAATGCGTCAATTGAAGCGGGCTTATCTGTATAGACAGGTTTTAACAACAGCCCCACAAAAAATAGTCTAAGCGCGTTAAATCGCACATGACCGGTCCCGAACGTGAAATAAAATGTTCACCGAACTCGCCTCTCAACAAGTCGATTGTTGCGCGTGCTGTGTGACATGTGGCACCGTCTTATTGAAACCACATGTCATGCTAGTCAAGCTCTTGCATTTTGGGCAAAAAAAAGTTGAATATCATCTCACGGTAGCGCTCACCACTCACAGTTACGTTACGATTCGCATCATCTTCGAAGAAGTACGGTCCAATGATGCCAACAGCCCAGAAACCGCACCAAACTGTGGCTTTTTCTGGATACATTGGTAGCTCTTGCAATGCTTCTGATGTTCACTCCAAAATCGACAATTCTGCTTATTTACGTACCCATTGAGCCAAAAGGGAGCTTCGTCGCTGAACACAATTTTTCGGTAAAAAAGTGGACCTTCGGCCAACTTTCCAAGAGACCATTCAACATGTGCGTTGCGGTAGGTCGTTCGGCTTCAATTCTTGTACCAGCTGTATTCTGAAAGGCATCACACCTAAATCCTTCCGCAAAATTGTCCACCTTGTTGAGTAACAGAGGCCCAATTGCTGCGAATGGCGACGAATCGATAATTGAAGGTCATCATTAACACTGGCCAATACAACTGCCATTTTTTCTTCAGTTCGCACTCTACGTAAGCGTGTTGGTGGTTCAATGTCCAACAATGTAAATTTGGTGCGAAATTTAGTCACAATAGCCCGAATGGCCGCTTCAGTGGGCCAATTAAACTGACCATAAAATGGAAGAAGCGCGCGATGAACTTTCTTAACAGAGCACACATTTTGATAATAAAATTCAATAATTTGCAAGCGTTGTTCGTTTGTAAGACGATTCATGGTTAAATTCTAGACCAAACGAAACGTGAGTCAGCTGTTTGAACCAGTGTTGCCAAACAAAAATCTAAAAAATCAACCTTTTAATTGCACTGCTTCGATCCTTCATTGGAATAGGTTGGTGGTATGTGAATTCTTCGCCCATTTTCATAGCCATTTTGTGGCTTTGAGGAATTGCAGAATGTTCTTTGGGTCTGTGTTCCTACCAGGGAGGTAATGATGTACTGTTTCCTCTTCATTTGTTATATGCCTTCCCCCTTTTTAATATCCTTCCTGTATAATTTCAAGAGAAATTCGGTCCTTCAGTGGTTTACTTTTCGTACATAACCTAGTCACCTAACATGTTGGATCCGTATGCCACTAGCCCTTAATGTAGGAGGACCAAAAAGGAGTCGATAAACTTCCTCATCCACTTCCATTTCAAATGCCTCATGCTACTGCCCACTAAAGCTTGTGTGTTTCGCAAAGTCACCATGGTTCTTCTAGGGAGGTCTCTACTAGGTTAGACCTAACCTAAGTGGGCTCACTAAGGTCTTCAGCTTCCTCTAAACCTTTTAACTTTCTCGTACCCAGCATTTCATGTCGACCATAGGCTGTACTGTCTACGTTGTCAGTTGCCCCTGGAGATTAAGGATACGGCAAGGCTTATGCTGCGTTTGAGCCCACTCCAGGGGGCGCACCACGTTTGGCTAACCACGGACGCTTTTAATGGATTCCCTCTAGAGCTCAAGTATTCGTCAAGTTCTTGCATAATAATCACATGGGCAATGAACGTACCTTGTCACGGCATTTTTTCGGAATCTTATCGATGACTGTTATCGATGGTATTTTCTTATCAGAACCTCATCTATGCACGTGCATGTTGAAAGCAAATCGAAGTCCGCCGCGTAGACGCTCAAGCATGTCTTAACAGCTTTTCTCTTGTTTCTATTCTTTAGGTTATCAAATCGAAATCGGAAGTAGCCGCCCTTAAGGACTTCCTCAACTGGTTGGAAGCGCTAAAGAAGACCGACCCCAACACGAACGGCATCATTCTGATCTATCACGAGGAAAGGAAATTCATTCCGTACATGATCTTGGAGTCGCTCAAGAAATACGATCTGCTGGACAGATTCCAGGAGACGGTTAAATCGTTTGCCAATGGCTTTCATTTGGCCCAGAATCACGCGACCATCATCGAAGGCGGCATCCCACAGTATCTGTCGCTGAGGAAACTTTCAAAGGCCCTGTCTGGCGAAAAGAATAACAAAGATGACAATGTCACATCGACATCGCCAACGACACCAGAGACTAAGGATGACGCCAATCAGAAGTCATCGCAACCACAGAAAAAACGCCGTCAATCGACCAGCGAATCGGAAATATTCGATGGCAGCGCCAGTATTCGAGCCAAAATGACATACGCAGTTGCGCTTCGATTGACGAATCAGATCAAAGCAGCGGATAGCAAAGCAACGGATGTCGATCAGATGCTCGAAGTGATTACGCAGTTTGCACAGCCGCTCTCGTGCGATCTGGACGAGTTGGAGAGTCAGAATTTGATGCTGGAACGGCAGAATTCCTTCCGCCCGGTGTTTTTGAATTATTTCAAAGCGACCCTGCAACACCGCTTGCGTGCGGTGAAGTATCGCATTATTCTCGCGGAGAATGGTCACGACTTAACGAGCTTAAACACTATTTGGACGGAGAAGCAGAAGGAGGGTCTGTCGGAGGTTATTCAGGCAATTGAGGACCTCAAGCAGGAGGACAAAACGGAGTTAATTGATTTGTTTGACAGCTACTATGACCCGGCCAAGACGACCATTAAGCCGGTGGTGAAATCGAATCGAAGGACTCCCAGGCGATCAAGTGAGTACAATCGAATGTGCATTGAGACTAGTTTTCGATTGAATTTGGGGTGAAGTTAAGTTCAATTGCAGGGTGAATGGTGTGTTTTTTTGTGCGCATTCGGCCGCGTCCAGTCTGCAAACAATTTGTTGACATTTGTAACCGTTTTGTTCGCCATTACGAGTAAATGAAAAGAAGCAGTGCTAACTATGTACAACGAGTCGTCAATTTGAATAGCTGAGACAGTTGTCTTCAAATCAGAATATTTGCTTTGTCATCTGTGAAACGAGTGCATAGTCTGTAAAGCCACCTTAATTCTTTAAAGCCCCGCGCCCCCTTTTTGTAAGCAATCACAAATTTAACAGTATTCCAATCAAGCATTGTAAAAGATTTGTGTTGAAGAAGGAGAGTCACATAGCACTGCGAACGCATTTGATCAATTGTGCCCTCCTTACCATGTTTAGGACATCAGAGTTATTTTGAGAAAACTTGTAATGGGACATCTCTGATTTGGAGACTCGACTAGCAGGTGGACCAGCAGGTGTGCCATGGTCTCCTTAGATTGTCCACAGCGTCTGCATTTTTCTTTGCTGCTGTATCCCACTTTGGCAGGCCACATCGCAGTGGCCCGCGGCCTTGTGGTGTGTGTACATCGACACGAGTGCAGTTGATCCATCACTACAGCAAAAATAATGTTCACTACCCCCTTTCAAGCCACTAACAATACTCAAAGAGTAGAAAAAGCTTCTCAAACTTGACCGTTCGGAGGCGGCCACGCGAAAGCAACAGCGGTTGCTGAGAAGCTAGCCCTCTAGCGGCGCCACCAATATTATTATGTCTCATTTTGTAAAGGTGGTAGTTGGATATGAAGTGGCTTGTATATGCACCAGGTTCGATTCCAGCTCTGAGCGACAATAATAATTTTCACGACCCCACCTCTTTCGAGTCACTGTCAAACAGTCACAATGCTCAAAGAGTATTGCCTGTCTAGAATAAGCTTCTCAAACTTGCCCGTTCGGAGTCGGCGTAAAACTGTAGGTCCCTTCCACTCGTGAGAGAACAGTAGCACGCACAACATGAGTGATTGCTGAGAAGCTAGGCCCTGGCCCTCTATGGGCTGTAGCGCCAACACTGACGAGTAGCTTATCCAGGGGAGAGGGAGTAGAATAGAATTCCCCATCGAGGTCCTCTTCATACTCAGATGTACCTAGTCTGACTATAATGTGCCTTTCCTTTAGCATGACGTTTATCCATATTTTATGGGGTTATGGAGTCGCCTCTGGATATGTACATGGTCGGCGTTGTCAAATGCCCCCTCTATATCCATGAAGGCGCAAATAGCGACCTCCTTGACTCTGATGGATGTCTGTGTTATCTCCGTGAGTGTCTGTAGGGCGATAATTGTCGTATGCAATTTGTAGCTTTCTTCAACAGATTCTAAACAATAAAGGTACAATAAGTGAAAATGTTAAGCATATAACTAACGTAACTTAGATAGTAAATACTTACTTACTTACTTACTAATCAGGCAGACGAACCATGAAGGGTCTGAGCCTGAGCAATTGCTGCCTTCCATCGGTGACAGTCCTGGGCACGCTGCTTCCAGTCACCAAGGCCAAGCTGTCTTGCATCCGCGATGACTTGGTCTTTGTACCGGAGGTTCGGTCTTACTCTCCTTCTCGAACCAGGAGGCTCGGATTCGAGGACCTTCTTTGCTGGAGCGTTGTTGTCCATTCACTCGATGTGGCCGAGCCAGTGTAGTCGACGGATTTTTGCCTGCCGGACTACATCCACATCCTTGTACAGCTCGTAGAGTTCGCGGTTGTGTCTTCTCCTCCATTCGCCTTCCTCGCAGACGGGACCATATATCCGACGTAGAATTTTTCTTTCGAAGGCACCAAGAATCAGCTCTGCAGCCTTACTTAATGTCCAGCTTTCGGCTTCATAAAGTAGGACTGCCGATTAGACGTTCGCACAGTACGCTGGATAGGATCTTGTAGGCGACATTGAGCAGGGATATACCTCTGTAGTTCTTGCAGGAGGTAGGATCGCCTTTTTTGTGGATGGGGCATATGGAGCTGATATTCCAGTCGTCGGCATGTTTTCATCTTCCCAAATTCGGCAAATGATTTGGTGCATGCTCCCTACCGTTACATTGCCCCCAGCTTTGAAAAGCTCCGATGGTAAGCCATCTGAGCCTGCGACTTTGTTGTTCTTCAGCCTTTTAATGGCTGAACCGATTTTTTCAAAGCTAGGTGGGAGGACTTCTTCGTCGACTGGAGTTGGGATTTCCTGGTTCCCTATCACTCTCTCCTGGTCAGGCCCACAAAGCAGCTGTTGGAAGTGCTGCTTAAACACATCCACTATTCCCTGGGGGTCCGTAACTAGGTTACCCTCGCAATTTGGGTGGCCAGGGTGGCCAGGCTTTTGGCCAGGCTTTTGGCTTTTTTGTAAAAGGCCCGTATTTTTTGCTTGTCCCTAGACTCTTCGATATCCTTGAGCTGGGAGGTTGCAAGAGACCTTTTCTTCAGGCGTAGAAGCTTTTTCTCCTCCCGTCTTCTAGCCCGGTACTCCTCTTGCGCTGCTCTTGTTTTCCGTTGCAGCGCTTTTTGGTATGCCTCGTCGGTTGCACGTTTGTTCTGCTCACACTCGCCATCATACCACGGGTTTCTTGTCGGGGGTGGTAGGTAGCCTAATGTAGTTTCCGCTACCTCTTTGATGGCCGAGCGACAATGCAACCACATCTCGTTGGCACTTGACGTAAGCATACCGGAGAGTCTCTCACTCAATTGCTCTTCGTAGGCTTTGGCAATCTCCGGTATGCTTAGGCGTCCAATGTCAAAAGTTTTCTTTGTCAGCTGGTGCAGCTTTCTAACATTGGACATTCGAGCTCTGAATCTTGCTGCTAGAAGAAAGTGGTCAGAGTTGACGTTTGCCCCCCTGAATGTTCGCACATCCAGGATGCTTGACGCGTGTCTTCCGTCAATAAGCACATGGTCGATTTGGTTGGCGGTTCGACCATCCGGGGATCGCCAGGTTGCTGTGTGGATTTTTTTGCGAGGGAACCTTGTGCTGCTTATGACCATATTACGTGCTGTCGCAAAGTCTGTGAGTCGGAAGCCGTTATCTGTTCTCGTGTCGTGGAATCTGTGCTTTCCAATCACTTCGCCAAAGATGTTTTCTTTACCGATTTTAGCACTGAAGTCTTCGAGTACGATTTTGACATCGTACTCCGGACAGACTCCGTAGGCACCGTCCAAGAGGTCGTAAAAATCCTCTTTGACAGAGTCTTCAGCTTCGTCGGTAGGGGCGTGTGCACATATGAGGCTGGTGTTGAAGACTCTGCCTTGGATGCGGATCACAGCCAGTCGATCGCTTATCGGTTTGAAGTCGATGACCTTCGACCTTAGCCGCTTTCCCACGACGAATCCGCATCCAAATATGTGCAACCTTTTATGACAGCTGTAATATATGTCGCACTCTTTCGTTTTCATAATCCCTTGTCCTATCCGGCGTATTTCCTGGAGCGCAGTAATATCTGCTTTATACTGCGTGAGGATATTTTCTAGATAGATAGTAGTATAGGATAGTAAATAGGCTTAATAATTCATTTTTAAAATTATATCCACTATCAGCTAAATCCAGGCATTGCGAATATTTGTTATAGGCTCTGGTTACCCTTGTAAGCGGTTTATTTCTTCCGTACTCAGTGTTATGAGACCTTTCAAATAATAACTGTCGAGTACGAAGTGGCCTAGTGGGCAAGTAAAATTGAAGTAACGCCAGGAGATAAGAACATTTTATATCTTCTTCTTGTGGCGATACAGTCCGGGGTGAACCTGGGCCTCGGTCAACAATCCTCTCCAGCTGGCACGTTCTTTAGCCAGCTGCCTCGAATGTCGCACTCCAAGTTGGTTGAGGTCCTTCTCCACTTGGGTGCGCCACCTTAAACGCGGGCGTCCTCTGTTGCGTTGCCCGACAGCTTCGGATTCGAAGATTCTTTGGGCCGGAGCTGTGGTGTCCATACGCTCTACCTGGCCTAGCCACCGTAGACGTTGGATCCGTAGACGCCTAACTACCTCATGTCGCTGTACAGCCCGTACAGTTCGTGATTGAATCTTCTCCTCCAGAACCCGTCAACACAAACAGGACCAAAGATCGCACGTAGAACTTTTCTCTCAAAGAGACCAAGGACTTCTTCATCCGCTTTCGAGATTGTCCATGCCTCCGCGCCGTATAGCAGGACTGGGATGATCAGTGTCTTGTAAAGAGTCAGCTTGGTCTTTCGAGAGAGGGCTCTACTACTCGATTGCCTCTTGAGCCCAAAGAAACAGCGGTTGGCAAGAGTTATTCTGCGTTTAATCTCGGTACTGATGTTGTTCGCACTATTTACTTGGGAGCCAAGGTAGACGAAGTCCTTCACTACCTCGAAGTTGTAGCTGCCTATGGTGACGTTCTGACCGAGTCGTCGATGTTGTGTGTCCTTTCTTGATGACAGCATGTACTTTGTTTTGCCCTGGTTTATCGCTAAACCCATTTTAGCTGCTTCCGCTTCAATGCCAGCAAACTGAGTCGCTGAGTTCGGCCAATCACATTAATATCGTCCGCGTATGCTAGCAGTTGAACGGACTTTATCTAGTGTTGGCGTGTGAGTTTCGCATGATCTTCTCCAGGACGATGTTGAAGAAAGCAGCGCGTCGCCTTGCCTAAAGCCTTTTTTGACATTGAAGGTCTCGGTGAGTTCGTTACCGAGCTTGATGGAGCAGCGAGAGTTCTCCATCGTCATCCTGCACAATCTGACGAGTTTGGCGGGAATGTCAAAACCAGACATGGCGCGGTATAGCTCGTCTCTATGCACACTGTCATATGCGGCCTTAAAGTCGACAAATAGGTCGTGGGTGTCGATCTGCATCTCTTGGGTTTTTTCGAGCATCTGCCATAATGTGAAAACTTGTTCGATGATGGACTTCCCAGGCCTGAAACCGCACAGGACCTATCAGGTTGTTGACGAATGGTTTCAGGCGCTCACACAGAACGGCAGAGAAGATTTTGTAGACGATGTTAAAGGAGACTTATCCTCCGCGCAGTCAAAGGGGTCTCCTTTCTTGTGGATCAGGCAAAGGATACTAAGATTCCACTCGTCGGGCATGCTTTCCTCCGACCATATCCTATAGATGAGCTGGTGCATGCGCCCAACCAGATCATCTCCAGCTGCTTTAAACAGTTCCGCGGACAATCCGTTCGCGTCCGACATTTTATATGGGAAGATAAAATATATCTAACTGATTGAAGTGCTATGCAGTCATTGATATCTTTTACACTCTGACAGGCTTTCATGTCATCGGCGAATAACAAGCACTTACTGTATTTAGTTGAGCAGGTAATGTCGTTAATGAATATAATAAAGAGGAGAAGGCCTAAGTGACTCCCTTGCGGAACTCCTGAGATGCAATTTATAGGTTTGGATAAAGAATTTCCGATTATTACTCTCAGTGTGCGGTTAATTAGAAACGATGCAACCCAACGGAGGAATTCAGAGTGAAATCCAAAGATTTCCAGCTTTTTAATCAGCAAAGAGTGGTCTTGTCTTACTTCCCCGGATGTGAGGCTTTCAGTTCCATCTTCGCTCCATTTGCTTCATGAAAGATCTAATTTTCACTTAAAATTGAAACAGAATATTGAGAAAATTTCTTTTGTTAATTTCAGTTCGCAACAAGGAAAACGATGCAGCTGGTGATGCATATCAAGGAGCGGGGGACAAGCAGGTGCAGCCAGATTCGACTACAAAAGCCGGCAATCGAAAGTTCCCACGCGTCCGCCGAGGTGGACCACGCCAGCGAAACAACTCTCTTGCCAATGGGAATGCGGTGACCATTCCAGATACAGCAACAGCAACAGCTGTCACTGAGAACACCAAGGTGCCTCTGACTTCTAATTTATAAGCGAATTCCTCTACCCGCATGGGCAGATAGATAGCCCTTGCAAAAAGGAGTAACAAAACAAAACAAAAATCTAAACCAAGTGTGCCTTAGTTTGAACAACACAGGGACCCTTTAAACGCATATACAACAAACAAAAAACAAAACACAACACGCTTAGCAAAAACACAACTATTTTTACATAATCCAACATAATGTTGCATTTATGGTCAACATTTCGACAACTGTAGCATATTTTACAACCCCCCACACATACACACAGATACTACACATTTTCTTTAGTATTGCATCATGAAGTAACTAACCGCGCTGACATACAGTTCAAGGAGAATAATTCGCTATAAACTAAAATTCTTTCTCCCTTCCTTCTTTCACGAGTGGACGCGCTAAGTTTTGCCAAATTTTTCTTTTCTCCCCCACCACGCGAAGCAGAAAATATAGAAATGAAGTGGAAAATGTGAACGATGATGACCTGTCGCGCACGCAAAAAAGCCCACCACTTGCTCATCATCCAATCGTCTTCTCATCAGTGTCGTCGTCGTAGTTTATATGAAATTTTGAATAGTTTACTTATTTCGCTTTCGGACTAAACAATTCAGCGCCCAACGAAATTATTCTATGTGGAAGAAGAAGAGAGAACAAAAAGAAACACAAAACGAACAAAAAAGAAAAAGAAACTAAACTGAATTGAGGAATTATGCACCATCCAAGTGGCGCTTGAACCACCGGCACATCCGGCGGCGTTACAATTTCGAATGGTTAATGTTCGCAAAACAAAACAGGAATACCGCTTGCCAATTGGTCAGCCAACTCCGGATGGCTGTTAATATGAGTTTTTTTTTTACTATTTGTTTCTGTCGTTGACTTTGGATTTTTAACTCAGAAGAGAGAGGAAACTAAACTATGAATTATATAAAATAGACGTTTGTTATGTTGTTAAAATATGTGAATCACACGCACAGATTTAATTGAAGAAGAAAACTCTCGCGCACACAGCAAACAAACACAGGAACGCATTAAACGGTAGCAATTGTTGTTGACTGTATAGCAAACGAATGTTAGAGCGCCTGCATCATCCACTGATTCGATGTAACGAGTGAGATTTGTTTTTTTTTTAGTGCAATTAATGCATCTGCCGAATGCATTCATTTTCCATTGTTATTAGTTTAATTGTTATTCTCTTTATTTCTTGAAATAATAAATTGTTGAATTGAATGTGGTTCTGGTATTGATTTAAGATGGGAAAGGCCGTTTTGCACGTCTGCTCGGAACGAACTAAGGAATGAGCTGAGAAATCCAACGCTGTTCTGTTCGCATACTCAAAACCTGGTCCATTGGGTAGCAACTAACTTTTGCTGCGATTTTTTCCGAGCGAAGACCAACAAGCGCTTCTGTTTTGAGGAGCCTACATCATTAGCTCTCGCCACATCACCGAAAGCCCGCTGTTGGGCATGTGAACTGACGAGCCTGAGTCCCATTCCACTTGGTCATCGTAGATCCATGTGGAGCGTGTTCCTCTTTTCCCCTTCCTTGTGCCCAGTCCATAATGTCACACTTCCTGTCTGTTCCTTGTCCAATCAGCCGGATGGCTTGATGCATCTGCATAGAGAGCTTAGTGGTGTGGGGAAGCGGAAACTTTGCGCAAATTATGCAAAGCATATCATTCGGAATTGAAATTCTAGACGGCAGCAGCGCGAAAAATTGCAAGCATATGCACAATTTAGCAAATTTCAAAATCATTTTGCTTATTTTCGTTTGCTGACTTTGCGGACAGCGTTTTTTCAGAGAAGAAATGTAAAAGTAAAGAATCAACAAGAAAAGACATGGTAAATATTGGACGCATAAGCCCTACTAACCACTGCTTGGATCTTGGGGTCAAAATCTCAATGTTGCCGGATGCACTCCAAACTCTCAGGATCCATTAATACACTGCCGAGAACATGCAAAACGGTGAGCGCAAGTCGCTGGTAGCCCTAATGGGGCCGCTGTGGCAATTGGAAGATGAGCCGTGAAATCCACCAGAATAGCCTTACTAACCATTGCTTGGATTTTGGGGTCAAAATCTCAATGTTGCCGGATGCACTCCAAACTCTCAGGATCCATTAATACACAGCCCAGAACACGCAAAACGGTGTGCGCAAGTCGCTGGTAGCCCTAATGGGGCCGCTGTGGCAATTGGAAGATGAGCCGTGAAATCCACCAGAATAGCCTTACTAACCATTGCTTGGATTTTGGGGTCAAAATCTCAATGTTGCCGGATGCACTCCAAACTCTCAGGATCCATTAATACACAGCCCAGAACATGCAAAACGGTGTGCGCAAGTCCCTGGTACGCCTAATTATTGCGCTGTGGCAGTAAGAAGATGATGAGCAGTTGGAAGGTAATTTGCCTTTAATCGACCGAGCGTGGTCCTTAGTTGTACTTATTTTGAAAGCTATTTATCTGCCACGGAAAAAATATGCTTAATTTCTTTCGTGTGAGACAGCTGTATATTTCTTCTCTGTGGTGAAAGTATTTTGAGCTTTTCCATGAAGCTTATAGGAAATAAAACCTCCTAGAAGATCCACCTAGAAGTTTGTTGATTTTGACTTTGGAAGATAGGTATCAGAATTCAACTAGCATAAAGTTATTTCTGATAGGTATCAAGGTAACCCTGACCACGAAGATGGTGAGCATTCGCCGGTTTTTACATGGTCGTCATTATGAATCGCTTAAAAAGGAAGAAAGGAAGGAGGAAAATGAAAGTCTGAAATTTCCAAAAAAAATAAGTTAGAGAGGGAACAGAGCTCAACTTTTTGGTTGAACTCGTTAGATTTCACTTCAAATTTGAACTTCAGTTTAGTTGAACTTCGTTGGTGTGCGACAATTGATTCGTGTATGTACTTGAGCTTGCTCAATATATGAGTAAATACACGACCCTTCGCTATGCACTTTTAAAATGGCCTAAAGCATATTGACGCTACGAGAGATTTTGGTGAAAACCCAAGAGCAACAGCCCGATACCCACCACCTTTTAATCGATTTTAAGGCCGTATATGACAAGGTCTATAGAGACGAGCTATACAGAGCTATGTCTATATTTGGCATCCCTACCAAACTCGTCCGTATGTGTAGGATGTACAGACCTAACCGAGACCTTTGATGTCACCAGAAGACTTTTCAACCTGCCTCAATGGGAAACCACTCTCATGTAGAGAGCATTGCACAGACGTTCAGCAAATTGCCATTATCTCTGATATGTATGATTACCTCCACGTTCTCCACATGCGCTCACTAATCTATAGAGAGCACGCTGGAAATCCATCTCTAAGGACGTGAGGATTGAGGGTAACCAAATCATCTGCACAGATCAGACGACCGACCCTCAACTTTCCCAATGTGAAACATTGCTTACTTCAGCTGCCCTGAAACATCCAATCCGTATATAATGAAAAGGAGAGCTGCCAAGATGCAAGGAAACGCCTTGCAGGGTGGGCGTGGTGCAAAGTGTGGCCGTGACAGCTGCTACAGTTTGTGTATAGAGACTCAATGCCCTTCCAGAGGACCATCAGTCCCATACTCCTGCAGGAGCCTCCAGACGGTACCTCGAGACACTCGGTCGTATGCCTTCTCCAAACTTACAGTTCAAGACTCGTTTGGCTTACTTTCAAGCCTTCTCGAATACCATTCTTAGAGTGCAAAGCTGGTCGGTTGTGCTTCTGCCAGGTCGAAAGCCGCACTGTTCATCCTGCATCCTGGACTCGACAACAGCTCTCGGGCTTGCCTCTTATACCCTTGCGTAGACTTTCCGAGGGAGACTTAAAAGAGATATACACCTGTACTCGTTTGACCACTCTTTTCGCCGCGTTCCCTGGCCCCCATAATGACAAGAGAGCCATACAACTCCCTATGTACCCATTTCCTTAAGCATTTCTGACCGAATTTCATCTACATCAGCGGATTTACTCACATTTAGTGATTCAAACGATTTCCTCCACCGGTGAACTATTCTCGGCCCAACTCAAGATCATGAGCCTGTCACTTCCAGTGACATTTTCGGGATTGAGCAGATCCGAAAAGTTCTCACTCAATCTGCGTGAAAACAACACACCATCTTTGGATTTGACGCTAACTTGCAAGTTCTTCACCCAAGAGAATCCAGTCTCTGTGGGTTCTCCTCTTCTTTGTGATGGCTTCTTAAACTCCGGATGTTTTAAAGTCGCCACTCCACAAACACCAATTGCAGAGGAACTGACAGCTGTTGAAAACAGTCGTCATTCTTCCTCTTAATGTTTCTTCCTTTCAACCTGTTAAAGCATATATCTTTGCCTCAAATATCCGTTTGTAAAATAAAAAAAGCACATTTCAAATCGATCTATCATTCGTCAAGTCAATTAATTCAAATTTCGTCGTCGTTAATTCAAATTGTCTGAGAAAATATACGAAATTGTAGTAGACTAATCCCATTTGGTAGTAGCGCACACAGTACTCCACTGAATACAGTCGATATTTAATTCTGCGCATGACAGCAGAAATGTCACTTAACAAATCGACAGGTTTACCAACACGAATA
This sequence comes from Eristalis arbustorum, assembly GCA_916610145.1. Taxonomy (NCBI): domain Eukaryota; kingdom Metazoa; phylum Arthropoda; class Insecta; order Diptera; family Syrphidae; genus Eristalis; species Eristalis arbustorum. The sequence continues at coordinate 31,991,848 of OU744319.1, read as the reverse complement.
TCTTTCACATCTTTCAGTTGATTTCGGGAGGTTGACCATAACAGAGGATCGCTGCAGAACCTGACAAATAAGCAAGTGCAATTGTTTTGTGTACGTTTCTGTTGATTAAAGTCTGTCTCTAAAAAAAACCGACAAGACCGAAAAAATAAAGTGTTTAATTGATTTCGTTGTCGCTCTAGACGAGTGAAGCATCAATTACCGTGACTGTCACCCGCTGTGTTCGGTGTGGACGTGAGTGCGCGAGCAAGTGCGAAAAGTGCGTTGTATAATTTTTAAATAGTCGGTGCTTGCGAATCATACAAAATTGATAATCAATTCATTATGGACGAGCTTGCGGAGGAGTGCATGCTGAGGTTTCCGCATGTCAAAATCACCGCGAGCATTTTGAGTAAAATCTACTATACGGCTAAGCTAGATCTGGCCAAAACACTGGTGGCCGCACTCAACGACATAGACGATCGCGAGGTGTGCAACTATCTCCTGAACGTGGTTAGTATTTATGCGGACCGTATTTAGTATACAATGCGTAGCTATGACATGATTTTTCTTTTCGTTTTCCTCGCAAAAATTACATGCGATTTCATGGGATTTGTGCTTTGTTTCTCTGGTCTTGTCATGAATTATTTATAGTGTCTGTGGAGAGGGACCTATTTATAGAGCTAATCTCTCGTGTGTCTATATGAAAGTTTTCACGATGATCGCGGTCTGAAATCAAAACAGAAAAGAGGAAAAACGAAGACGAAGGCTTTTTTTCTGCTGCGCGCACATACACTTCGACGGAGGCGAGCTCTTCTGCGACGAACGAGGCCACGAGAGCATTCCCTGAGTATGCGGCCAGACTAGGGATTCTCTGTTTTGATTCGGTTGTATTAATTCAAGTCTTTCAACGACCGTGTCAGTGTGTTTGCGAGAAGAACGAAGAAACATCTTCGGAGCAGCTGATTCGATCCGGCTGAAGTATTTCGCTTGGCATTGACACTTGCACTTTGTGCTGATTAATTGTTTATGTTTATATTACTTGTTGCGCGTTTATACTGCTTTTGAATGTAGGCACGTTACCACACCGGCTATTGTAGTTGCTCTTCTTACTGGGAGCTTAACGATTTCTCGAATGTTGATTGATACCGATTACTGTGCGTACCTGTACCTAGTTAACGATAGATAGAACTCCCCAGACACACTGCAGACAGTACATCGGCTAACTGCGAGCGAACGTGCATCGAACGAGTCTAAAATTGGCAATGAATAACAATAATCAAAACAATTTGCCAAGAATTCCTCTACGAGCGGGGAAAATTTAATGCCTAGCGATGGGTGTACATGATAATTGTTCGCAAAAATTCGCAAATAAGTCTCGACACGAATAATTTGTGTCATCATTTTTCTCATATTTAACTGATTCAACATGTGCATCTCGGTTCGATTTGATGATGAATCGGATGCATGTTCTTGTTTCGTCACAACGAACAGATGTAAAAATAATCTCTGAATAAATTAGGTCTCAGGAAGGTTAGGATGCTGCGGTGTTTGAGGGGGGGATGTTCGATTTTAGTTGGTTCGTGATTTGTTTTAGCAGTAGGTTGTGCATGGCTTTTGTGGTCTCATCCTTTGACCCTCTTAGGGCCAGAATCGATGGCATTGGTTGGATTCCCAACCGGGAGAGAACAATTGCCACGAGTGGTGGCTGAGAAGCTAGGTCCTGGCTATCTATGGGCTGCAGCTTCACCCATGACGTCTCCATTCTAAGTAGAATTCTAACTCGAATCTGACAGCAGCTCCAAATGAATACACCTGTTAGAGTGCATATTTTCCAATAAGAGAACTTAATCTTAAAACGATGAAACATCGAAATATTCTTAACCTGTGATTAAATGAAAACGTACATCTGTTAAAGAAAATGTCATGAAGTCATTAAGCATCAAGCAGTTAATTCAACGTGAGCTTTAGTTGTCAGACAAATTTTGTGAGCTTGAAGATACATACATATGTTAATGTTGCTTGAGCCCTGAGGTCATATCGCTCATCATTGACACACTGTCAAAATAAAATCTAGAGGGACTATTCATTCAAAGCCAAAGTTGTTACATTATCTCTGATTTTCACCGTCTACGACAGGGTATGTAATAAGGGGATCTTTTAACCAGAGGGAGAGTAAGCAAGGCCAAAAGTGGATTGGTATTAGAGGTCTGCAATGAATGTCTTGAAACCAGTTTCAGGACTTTACTATTTTTTTCGAGTACCATATTCATTCCACTCATATCTTGAAAACTAAAATGAATGCATCACCCGATATTTGATTACCCACTGAATACTGTACCCACGGACAACCAAGCATTTAGTTCAGTGTACTCACGAAGAATGAGTTCACAACACTGAGTACACCAAGTGCAATGAATCCATTCAATCCATTCAATACAATGAATTCCTTTCCTTGTTTCCTCAAAAGCATAATCACTAATCACGCACAAACTTTAATCTCGCCTACATGACAAACACAACACACCGAAAGAGGTTTATCTTGCATCGTTTCTTCGCATTTCCTCATCCCTTAAAGCAAAAGGCTGGCAATTTATTTTCACCGACGGCTCCAAGAACAACAACAGTACCTCTTTTGCCGTAACCAAGGAAAATGGCACTTTAATCATGGGAGGTCTACTACCTACATATGCTTCTGTATTCACAGCAGAAGCACTTGCCATCTACAAAGCCACAGCCATAACTGCTAAAAAGGGTGGAAAATATGTGATCTGCTCGGACAGTTTGCCCACGATCAATGCGATAAGAAATCCCACAGAAGCCACTGCAATCATCTCCTATATTCGCAACTACATCGCAAAGTCCCCTAATAAAACAAAAATAATGTGGGTCCCTAGCCACGTAGGGATAAAAGGGAATGAACTTGCAGACTTTGAAGCTGGCCTGGCACACCGCCATGTACCAATTTGATGCGACCACAAAACCAGATACCTTAAGGTTACTGAAGTGCCGATTAAAATGTCATGTTTTGTCCAACTGGCAAAACTACCACCATCACTACTACCTTCTTTAACCCTGATCGTAACAGTCCATCGTACCCTACCACCACCTCAAGAAAATCACGAGCTTAAACAATTGCTGCCGCTTTCCATCGGTGACGGCACTGGGCACCCCACTTTTAATCATCAAGGTCAAGCCGTCTTACATCCGAGTTGACTTGATCTCAATACCGGAGGTTCGGTCTTAATTTCCTTCTCGAACCACGAGGCTTGGATTCGAAAACCCTCTTAGCTTGAGCATTAGTGTCCATACCATGATTCCGGACTTGTTCCACGTCCTGGTATAGTTCACGGTTGTGTCAAATATCCGACGTAGAATTTTTCTTTGGATGGCACCATGAGCCATATAGCAGGACTAAAGGACAAAATAAGAGCCTTGTGGAGCTTGATTCTTTGCCCGTCGAGTCAGAAGAACCAAAAAACCCAGTCCTGTCGACAAACTGAAGCAGCATCGGCTGCTATTCTACGTCCGATCTCCATTACGAAGTCATTCGTGAAGCGTACGTTTGCCCGAGGTAGACAAACTCCTTTACTATCTCAACATTTTAGCTGTTTTGTGATTGTGATGTTTTGACCTAGGCCAGTGGATCGTTTTTTGCTCGATAGAAAGCTCGTTTCGCCCGTTCTTCAATCGCTGTAAATGCTTTTACGACGGCACCTTGGGAACGCCCTTCGATGTCGACGTCGTCTACGTAACCCAAAAGCCGGGCAGACTTATAGAAAATAGTGTCTTCAGTGTTTACAGCAGGCCGCCGCACTGTCTTCTCCAGTACCAGATTGAGGAAAACACACGACAGCGAACCTCATTGCAGAAATCCGATGCAGGTTTCAAACGGTTCAGAGGTCCTCGTGTCGAACTGCACGGTGCATCGCGTAGGAGTTAGCGTGGTGCGACATAACTGCAACAATGTCCTCGCGATTCCAAATTCGGCCACCGCTTCGAAAAGTTCCTTGCGATGAATGCTGTCGTTTGCACCTTTATTAGTCATCAATTTGAAACACTCTGGTCTTCTCCAGGATTTGCCTTAGTGTGAAGATTCAGTCTAACGACTTGCCAAACCGGAAGCCGCATTGGTACGTGCCGATTAGTGCGATACAAAACGGATAGAATCTTGCTGGTGCCTTTGAGCAGGTATATACCTCTACAGTCTTGGAAAGAGGTTGGAAAGCCTTTTTTGTGGATGGGGCAAATGGAGCATATGATATTCCAGTCGATGGACAGGATTTCGTCTTCCCATCTGGTGCATGCTCCCTGTGAGAACATCTTTGAAGAGCTCTGACGACAAGTTATCTGAGCCTATGGCCTTGTTGTTCTTCAGTTTTTTAATGGCTGTGCCACAATCCTCAAGGTTGGGTGGGAGGACTTTTCAATCGACTGGGGTTAAGATTGCCTGATCCCCAATCACTCTCTCTCGGTCAGACCCGCTAAGCAGCTGTTGAAAGTGCTGCTTTAACATGTTTACTATTCCCTGTGGGTCAGTAAGTAGAATGAGCTCGCAATTTTGAAGAGCCATCCCCTTCTCTTGGTGGCCCGTGGCGTTGTGGGTACGTGCGTCGACCCCAACCTCGACGTCGTAGGTTCGATTCCATCTCTGAGCGAGAGAGAGAGTTAATTTTCACGGCCCCACCTCTTTCGAGTCACTGACAATGCTCAAAGAGTATTTCTTGTCTAGAAAAAGCTTCTCAAACTTGGCCGTTCGGAGTCGGCGTTAAACTGTAGGTCCCTTCCACTCGTGAGAGAACAATAGCACGCACAACACGAGTGGCTGCTGAGAAGCTAGGCCGTGGCTCTCTACGGGCTGTAGCGCCACCCATATTATATTATTATATCCCCTTCCTAAAGAATAAGGCCAGGCTACCTTTTCTAAAGCCTCTTTATAGAATACCCGTATTTCTCCATAGACTCTTCGATATCCTATGTTGCTTTGGAAGCCATTTATTCAGGCGTTTTTCGTTCCGTCTTTTAGCCCGCTACATCTTCTGCGCTGCTCTTCTTTTCCTTTGTAGCGCTTTTTGGTCCGTTGCATGTCTTTTTGCTCAGACACACTTGCACCTTCATGAGACGGGTTTCTTCTAGGGGTAGGGTAGTTGGTAGCCTGGTTTCCACTTCCTCTTTGATGGCGGAGCAGCGGAACAAGCACATATCGTTGGGGTTTGTGTTGGGCGTAGACACACCGTCGAGTCTCTCATTTAATTGCTCTTCGTAGGCTCTGGTAATCTCCGGTGGTCTCAGGCGAGTTCTGAATCTTGCCGCCGCAACAAAATGGTCAAGGTCGACGTTCGTTATTTAGTTTACAATCGTTTATTTAGACTAGGGATGTGTTTATTCACATATTCCCTGTCACTCGTTATTTTTCTCTAGAGAAACCTTCTCTAAATCCGCCAAAGCCGGGATTAAATGTTGTTCGCTTGCGCTTCCCTTCCACTCGTGTGAGAACAATATCACACCCTGGCCTCCTACGAGCTGTGTTACTAGGTCTGTTCCAATTGATTAGTGCACAGAAATTCGTAGTTGAGCAAAGTGTCAGAAGTCGGGGTGAAAATCTATCTTTGAGAGAGAAACTGTGCACAAACTTGTGGAACGACGTTTCGTAGAAATGCACAGAATTCAAGAAACGTCAAAAAATATACTCAATTCTTAAGGCCCATTCATATGAGCGGTGAACTGCGAACGCGAACTTCCACAAACAACCCTTTTCCAGCAAAAGTAAATAAAAACTTAAACTTCTTGGTATGCAAAAAGATTGTAACAGAATTATCATATATTCAGTTTTTTCATGGGCAAAAATTCTAATAAAAGTTAGTTTAAGTATCCTAATTAATGATTTGAAAGCTTTTCTCTGCGAATCAATCATTCTCTCCGCGAACTGTCAAACTGTATTCGTGGTACACAAACGCAATCCAAAGACGAAAACGCGATCCACAAACTCACGAACAAAAAATTCGCAGTGAAGTGTCAGTTTGCACCCGTAGTTCTCTGCGAATGAAAAACCTCCATATGAATGAAACGTCAATGTTTGCGAAGTTCGCAATTCGCGGCGACCTCATATGAATGGGCCTTTACTTATTCAATTCTAAATGAACTGTCGTTTGTTTTTATTTTGAATTTGACAGTCTTCAATTTTCTGCCCACAGAATTTTCTGTGGCAGAAATTCGTAGGGTGGGGAAATTTTTTACTCTCTCGTGAGCACGCTCTTCTATCAAAAACTACGAACAAATCACCAAATGGAACGGCTTTGGACATTTTTCCTGTGATTTTCGGTGAATTTCACAGCAAATGGAACAGACCTATTGTACCTGACACTCTTATTGTGCGGGAGAAATCGTTTCCAACGCGGCGAAATCATTTGAGTAAATTCTTCACGCTTCCCTTTATCTCTGCAAAAGCGGTCGAATATTTACCCAATAGACCATGAAATTGCCAAAAAAAAATCAAAATATTCACCCCAATTTTCAGCATGTAACGGTTGGTATCATCTCAACCTCCGGGTTCCCCCCTTTTGGAACGAAGTTCAGTCCCTATACCTACGCGTTCAGAGTGAATGATCGCTTTCATGGCCATACACACGACAAAAGTGTTTCTTCTAAAATCTTAATTACGACCTTGCCCTCCACAAAATGTCGTGTTTTTCGCTCTCTGGCGCTTTGTCCCATTCGATATTTTTGTGGACGTCCATAAATTTGTTGTGTGACAAAGACTGAACAAAACAATCAAAGAAAACGCCACACATGAACTTTTGTCACAAACATCTACGATCTAACGAGATCTAGTTGGAATCTTTGTTTGCTTTCCTTATCTGCGTGTGGAATTTTTGCTCTCCATGAACTTTGAAAAGCGTGTGTAGGCTTGGTAGGCCGTCAAATGAAAATCTACTTCAACCAATCGTAACAAGTACAGCAACTAAAATTCCCATAATTTTTGTCAGCAGAAAACAGCCAGCTCGCTCATAGGACAGGCACGTAGAACGTGACGTTCCCCTATGAATTATATTTAAACAGAATTTTTACGCAATTTTCTTGTGAAATGCTCACTGCCATCGGTGGCTTTGTTCGCAGATAATTAAAATCGGAGTCAATTAAAAATACCAGAAAATTGATGCGTACTAGCCCAACAGAGAGGACAAAGGAAACTCCGCAGTGTTGCGAAAATAAGCAGCACCCGTCTCGGCGACGTCATCCCGCAGCCAGAAATGCATTTGCTCCGCGAATTCGGATCGACGTGTACATGGGTCAATGGATTTAGTCGGGACTTCCGAACCAGAGGGACACACAACGGAGGTGGTAAAACTTGGGGGGTTTCCTTTTTTTGTTTGTTTTATTTTTAGTATAACCTATATTCACCCTGTACAGTGTACACATGCACGCGCCCGCTTCTGCGGTCATGTTTTCCCAGCGAAACGATGAAGAAAATTCGCATCTTGGAACGGAACGAGGAAACAAAGGCTCTTGGTTGGTCTAAAAATAGGCAGTCTCATCGCATGCGGCACGTTCAGAAGTTGAGATCACACGCGTCGATCAGAGAAACGCTCTTGGAATGGAAAGAGCGGAAGATTTTCAGCCGTCAAGACCTTGATTTTGAATTCTCGCCGAGAGATCTATGCGCCTTGCTGCTGGTGCACACCTGCTCTCGCTGTTCCCTTCTCTGTGTGCCGTCAAACAGAGGAAATCAGGCCTGACCGCGAAAGGCGATGTTGATTTAATCGAATTTAATTTAAATTCACTTCTAAGGAATCAAAATCAACCCAGCCATTCGGGGATGGAAAGTTTTCTCGCAACCTCCGCCCGCCTCCGAGACGGACGATATTTTCAGCGAACTATTATTCCAAACAAACGGCGACAAAGGCGACAAAAGACTGTGCGGAATGTGCGCATGTGTATGATGCATAGACTGAAAGAATGAATATTAATAAACATGACCAAAGTCCTGCGTAAGTGCGACGCACTGAATCATTTCGTCATTTCACAAGGATTCGTCAGAGACAATTATTTTTATATAATTTCATTTCGTGGGCTGCACTTGCTTTTCGGTTGATCTCATTCTTGGGAAATTAGTCACGTTACCTTGTCCAGAAGTGAGTCGAAGAGTATATTTAGAGGAGATTCTGATCTAAGCGTTTGCTGAGGAAACACAGAACTTTGTCCTTCGATGATGTCGGAATACAGCCAAGAGACACATCGGCGAAAAAGAAGCGTTGCAATGAAGAATCCCAATTAATGCGCTGATGCACAGATTGGCAGCGACGGCAAATTAAGGACAAATTAGCTGTCACTTGGCGAAAGGGCTGTTGCTGAAAAACAACAAGAGCTGATAGATCATGTGTTATTAAAAACTGACGAAGAAAAGCCTGTGTTATCAATGAATGTGCCTAGATCGCTTTGATTGTTGCTTTGTTGGTCTGTGCGTCAACGTATAGGTTCATCAGTAAAAAATTCATTCAACTCTCTGTCAATGGAAAGGTCTTTTTGTCAGTCGATCTTGCAATGACTTTTCCACTGAGCTAGATCAAGACTACTTCTCATATATGAAGATTTGTGGTCAAACCTTGGAGTTGGTCTTGCTGGAGAAAACATTAATACACTGGTGGTGAAGTTGTGGGTATGTGCCTGGTCTGAGCGACAGAAAACAATTTTCACGGCACCACCTCTTTCGAGTCCTTCACGGCTTCTTAAACTTGGTCACTCGGAGTCGGTATAAAACTGTCGGTCCCTTCCACTCGTGAGGGAACAATAGCACGTACAACACAAGCGGTCGCTGAGAAACTAGGCCCTTGCTGTAGCGCCACTCATATTGTTATATCAACACGGTTTCCTGAATAGCAGATCGAAAACTACCAACCTTACTGAATTTGCATCCAAAGCTTTATGCGCATTTGAAGTTGGCCTAGAAGTCGATGTAAGCCATTGACTCTAACAAGGCACTTGCTAAAATCTCAGACCAGTCATTGCGTTGTGGGTACGTGCGTCACGGACCCACCTCTTTCGAGTCACTGACAACGCTCAAAGAGTATTTCCTGTCTAGAAAAAGCTTCTTAAACTTGGCCGTTCGGAGTCGGCGTAAAACTGTAGGTCCCTTCCACTCGTGTGAGAACAATAGCACGCACACCATGAGTGGTTGCTGAGAAGCTAGGCCCTGGCCCTCTACGGGCTGTAGCGCCACCCATATTATTATTATTATATTAAGTCATTGTGTTCAAATTGAGAGCCTTAGGTTTTCAACCCCATTTCATCGAGTGGAACAAATCATATCGCCATAACAGAGAATATTCCGTTAAGTTCAGATCGCCCGTGTCTAAGGTCTCTTTAGATGTACCACAAGGTAGCCACATCGGTCCAATCATTTTTCTACTAACGATTAATGATATTGACCGTATTATTCTTGACTCACATCTCTCAGCCTACGCCGACGGCTTGAAAATCTATTCGTTCATCTTCTCTCCCTCTGACAAGACAAACAGATTTGTTCTTTCAACTAAATGTCAGTAAATGCCAATCAATCACATACTCCAGCGGCATATACATAGAAACAATTTTTCTGCATTCAACTAGTCCCGTCAGCCTCGTCTTTACGCGACTTAGACGTAATTTGTGATCGTGAGCTCAACTTTTTCCTTAAACTTAACTTTGCAGAGCAAATTTCGCGCTTGGCTTTGGTCGAACAATTTTTCGAATCTCTGAGCCACAAAATCTCGGTATATTACCTTCATCAGGCCCATTCTTGCATATGCCAGCCAAGTGTGGTCACCTTATTACGCGGAAGATGTCCAGCGTAGGTTTTGACGTTTCGCTCTTGGCGATCTTGCTTGCACCGACAGAACCCATTCGCCTCCTTACTCTGCTCTCCCTAAACTTATTCACCTCGAGGCTCTCGAATATCGTCGCAAAAGTGCCGATCTGCTAATCCTCCACCAGCGTATTGCTGCAAAAACACTGACTGCGCATCCCTTCTTGAATTGATGTCTCTTAGCACCAACCATTACAATCTAAGGTCTTTAGCCCTTTTCCACATGAGACCACAACGGACTAATTACGGCTTCAACTCACCGTTGTCAAGAATGTTATCTTTGGCTAATAGTATGGAGTAGAAGGACCTCAACCAACTTGGTATGTGAAACCTTGCCTGGAAATCATGCTAGATGAAGAGGCTTGTTGGTTGAGGCCCAGGTACAACCCCGACTGTAGCGCTATACAAAAAAAAGGGAACAGTCTTTTGATTTCTATTTCAGCAAAACCCTTACTACGTAACCACCCTCTGCCACTGTCCCTAGTTCTGCCTTTCCTTCTCTACCATCTGGGTTAAACTTTAGGTTAAGTGCGTCGCTTGTATTAAGCTCAATAAACCGAGGATGTTGCTACCCCTGCCAATAAAGTCTGACTGGACCTTTCTTATATTGTGTTTGAAAATTGATGGAACTTAACAAATTAAGTTTCTTTTTTGTTATTTTGGACGTGTTGTGAATGAGGGCAAAACGAAGTATATACTGTCCTCAAGAAAGGCCATCAACACCGACCTCTTGGCCAGAGTGTCACAATGGACAGCTGTAACTTTGAGGTAGTCAAGGACTTCACCTACCTCGGCTCCGGAGTAAATTGTACAAATAACATCAGTGCCGACATCAAGCAATGACCGCTGCTTCATTGGGCTCAAGAGACAATTGAATTAAAGAGCCCTCTCTCGAAGGGCCACTATATGAGACACTGATCATCCTAGTCCTGTTATACGGCGCGGAGGCATGGGAAATCTCAAAAGCGATGGAGAAGTCCTTGATCCTTTTGAGCCAAAAGTTCTGCGTGCCATCGTTGGTCCTGTTTGTGTTAACGGGTTCTGGAGGAGAAGGTTCAACGACGAACTTGTAGGGGTAGAATTGAGAAAACACTTCACTGTTCAAGAAAAACACACTTCCACGCGTTACAAGGTCTTCTTGATTTCTGTTACTGCTTAGTGTTAAATACACAGTAATTAATATGTCATATACAGAAGTGGAGACTTTTCGGATAGATCATCCGATCAGATTAACCGATACTTTATGCAGTACAAATTGGTCTTTGTGTGCTGAGAACAGTGACGTCCAAAAGTAAATATGTTTTGATAAAATCGACTACAAACTGTACGGGCTGTACAGCGACATGAGCCTAGCCAGGCGTCTACGGGTTCAGCCATGTAGATCGTATGGGCAACAACTGCTGCTCGAAGAATCTCCGAATCCGAACCTGTGGGGCAAGGCAACCGAGGACGCCCGCGGTTCAATAGAGGAGTACCTTAACCAACTTGTTGTTGGAAACTTGAAACAGCTAGCCAGAGATCGCGCTAGTGGGAGAGGCTTGTTATTTGATGCCCAGGTCCACCTCGGTCTGTAGGGGCATGCAAAGAAGAAGAAGGACTTTAAGTAAACAGTTTCCCTTTATAAAACATTGACATTACAAACTTGCTTGACACAAGTGTGGCATTTGTGTAACTCAAAACTGCGCTGTAAACAGACATTAGCCGGGTATTTTTTAACTCTAGATAAGAAAGACTTGCTTTCGAACAAAGTTCGAGTTCGAATTTTAAACAACAGTCGCTTTCACTGCTGATATTATACACAGTGAGAGGCAGTTGAATTAGCGATGGGCGATTGCGAATGAAATTCACAATCGAATAAATTGGCAATTGTGAAAATTAGAATTCGATTATCGATTTATTCGGTCTCATCAGAAAACTATCGAATAATAATTGAATCGAGTCGATTATTCTCAGTACCTACTACAACCAACAGAATGCCGGTTACTAATTCCACGATTTATTCATGTGTTGGCGTCAGTGTATAAAATCAGCGTAAGGCTGTGTCTCCAATAAGAAACTTTACCTACCAAAATGGGGAACATTGGGAATGGAAATACAAGCCAAATATCTGAAAAATATTGGTTTCCGCTGCTTTTTGAACTTTGGGGGTTCGACTGTATTCTTCGTCCTTCTTCCCTCTCATAAATGTACAGTTTAAATTTTAGTAGTGAAACGAAATGAAAAAGAGATGGGAAATTGCGAATATCGGCGGATACACACAATTTAGTGATCTCCCTCCGACTTGAAGAATCGGCGAATACACACAATCATTGGCGAATGGAATCGGACCTACAAGAATCGAAATTCAACAATCGACTCCGCTCAATTCGAATTCGAATAATTGCTATTGCTAGAACAATCGAATTATTCGATTGTTTTTATTCGCAATTGCTCATCGCTAAGTTGAATGTGCAAAATGCTCCTTCCCTTCAAAACACGACAAGTCTCTTCTACTCTGCTAACTTTTTGCCCGTTGATGCCTAGTCTTATCGCTAGGCTGTGATGTCATATTTTTTCGATGGTGTTCCGAATAAGAATTCGATACCATTTCAAACGAAAAACACTTCTATTAGTCTTTAATCGTTTATCCATTCATTGATTTTGTTCGTAGCACTCTTATCATTTACTTTTTTGTAAATTTTGAAAGATGCTAACGCACCTACATGTGATAGGCCGTGGCGTTGTGGGTGTGTGTGTCGTCGGGATCGCCTGACCACTGGGCCTATTGTGATGTCTTCCATTTAGAGTTCACGCAGGAAGCCTGAGTTCGTAAAGAAACTGGTATGCTTTTGAGTGAACTGGTGGCAATTTTGGCCGCCTAGGTGTCGATGACGTGTTCTGACTAGGCAGTAACTGTTACCGAGTACGGTGGAACTGTGCTCTTAGTCAAGAGAAATCACAACGCCGGTATTTCAAATTGAGAAGGATAGCATCATCCTCATATGGTACATTTTATCAGTGCATTGACCGGAACTTTGTTGAGGTTGTGTAGAGGGTTGGTTGTGTAGAGGTGGTGGGTCTTTTCCTCCTTAAGGTAGCTTCTACAGATGTCGTTAGGCCTAGTCATTTTGCGTGGAGGCTCTATAACTTAATTCATGCGGTTTGCTAAGAGATGGCGTAACTTGTATTATGTGTTCTACAGCGGGTGTCATCCTGTGCCAAGTCCATGTTGTGTGACGTGGCGTGGCGTGGAAAATTTGGAACGCTAACTTGGAACAAAATGTCCACCAGCTCCCGCTAACAAAACTATCTATATTGAGAATTGCAAATCGCTAATAAAAAATCATTTCAAGCCAATTTTTATACTCCAGGTCTTTAAGTCTTCTGAACTGTTAATAGCTAGTCTTATGTGGACTTGGCTGGCCTTAGGTAGGTCGTTAGTGGAATTGTGCTCTTACTTACTTACTTATCAGACAGACGAACCATGAAGGGTCTGAGCCTGAGCAATTGCTGCCTTCCATCGGTGACGGTCCTGGGCACGCTGCTTCCAGTCATCAAGGCCAAGCTGTCTTGCATCCGCGATGACTTGGTCTCCTTCTCGAACCAGAAGGCTCGGATTCGAAGACCCTCTTTGCTGGAGCGTTGTTGTCCATTCGCTCGATGTGGCCGAGCCAGTGTAGTCGGCGGATTTTTGCCTTCCGGACTACATCCACATCCTTGTACAGCTCGTAGAGTTCGTGGTTGTGTCTTCTCCTCCATTCGCCTTCCTCGCAGACGGGACCATATATCCGACGTAGAATTTTTCTTTCGAAGGCATCAAGAATCAGCTCTGCAGCCTTACTTAATGTCCAGCTTTCGGCTCCATCAAGTAGGACTGGCAGGATAAGGGTTTTGTAGAGCATGACTTTGGTCCTTCGAGTCAGGAGTTTCGAGTCCAGTTGTTTTTGACAGACCGAAGTAGCATCGGTTGCCAAGGGCGATTCTACGTCGGATCTCCACTACGATGTCATTCGTGGAGTTTACACCACGTTTACATTTGCCCCGAGGTAGACAAACTCCTTTACTACCTCGAAATTGTAGCTATCGATTGTGACGTTTTGGCCTAGGTGGTGTGCGGCGGATCGTTTTTTGCTCGACAGCATATATTTTGTTTTGTCCTCGTTGACCTTAAGAGCAGCTCGTTTCGCCTGTTCCTCAATTGCCGTGAAATGTTCCACTATGACACGTTGGGACCGCGCGACAATGTCGATGTCATCAGCGTATCCCAACAGCTGGACTTGTAGAAGATAGTGCCTTCCGTGTTGACTTTTGCCCGCCGCACTATCTTCTCCAGTACCAAATTGAAGAAATCACACGACACACGACATCTCCTTGCCGAAATCCGGTGCAGGTTTCGAACGGTTCAGAGGTTTTTGAACCGAACTGCATTGCGTATGTGTTAGCGTGGTGCGACACAGCCGGATCAGTTTTCCCGGGATCCCGAATTCGGTCATCGCTTCGAATAGCTCCTTGCGATGAATGCTGTCGGCTTCAAAATCGATGAAAAGATGGTGAGTATCGATTTGAAACTCGCTGGTCTTCTAGAGGATCTGCCTTAGTTTGAAGATTTGGTCTGTAGTCGATTTGCCGGGCCGGAAGCCGCACTGGTACTTGCCGATTAGTGCGGTGCAAAACGGCTTTAGACGATCACACAGTACGCTGGATAAAATCTTGTAGGCGACATTTAGCAGGGAATTGTGCTCTTAGTCCAGAGAAATCACACCTTCTAGCTGAGGTGAGAGCAGCGCAGTGACAGAGGAGATGGTGGGTCTTTTCCCCCCTAAGGTAGCTTCTACAGACGTCGTTAGGCTTAGTCATTTTGCGTGGAGGCAGCACTTTATAACTTAATTCATGCGGTTTGCTAAGAGATGGCGTAACTTGTATTATTCCATTGGAACATGCGTTGGAAAGCTACTATCATTGTAAAAAGTTGTCATTGAAAAAGTCATAGCTTCAGATGGGCAACACTTTGAGTAAAACTATTGTGCATGATTTTGTTCAATAAACGTTGAAATTTTGGAAAACAAAAGCAGCACTAATAATGTTATGGACGCATTTACTGTCTCTCTAAGAATATGGGACAACGTGTTGTTTTAGGGGCAAGATGAGGCCAGAATTGTTTTGATGTTCGACAGGAGTTGACTGCCAGTCATAGGTTATTGAGCTGTAGCTGTAGGGGTACATATCTCATGAGAGATTCTATCAATTGGCAGTCTAGTGTTTAGAGAGTTAATCGGCTGTGGAGCTTGGCAGGGTGTCTCTACAGTCCGGGGTGGAACAGGGCCTCAACAAACAAGCCTCTCCAACTAGCGCGAACTCTGCTGTTTCCAGTTTCGCACACCAAGTTGGTTAAGGTATTTCTCCACTTAGGTGCGCCACCTTAAACGCGGGCGTCCACTGTTGCGTTTGCTTGGCACCTAGCACAGGCGAATTTAGAACTCCTCGGATATCTCGTTCTGAGATGGCAATCGATTGTTACTAAAGAGCAATGCCAGAGATTTAATTGCTGCCTGGCGAGTTCCACCTTATCAGATGCTGCAGTGATTGAGGAAACGCCACTTCCGCTTTGGTTCCATCCATGTAAAGGTGTATGGCGTCACTAATGTGAGTGGTGCCGCCGTACCACCGGTCACTGTCCGAAGTTGAATCTAATTGACTTGAGTTAAGGTTTTGTTCGTCTAGGGCGCACCTTTAGACGAACTGCGCAGTTGGTTGTTGCTTGTTGTTTTCTTACCAAAGATATCCGACGGGATGAGGTCTAGGAAAACTTCAAGCTCATCTGTGGGAGCAGTTCTTAGGGTCTCCCACTGATGCATATGCAGGCTTGTCTCTGTGCCGACTTTAGGTATGGGCTAACAGACATCCATGCCGTATACGAGGATGGTTGTGATGAGAGCTACAAAGAGCCATCTGTGTTCAATGGCTTTCTTGCTCATGTACATGTTCTACACCAACTTCTCGGCTTGTGCTTTCCATCACGAGTCGAAGGAATGAACTAGTATGTACCGACACCAACAGTTTAAGCTTGAAAAGCCTTCCTACAGAGGTATACTCCTTGACCACTGTCCTTGACTGTAGAATCCTGAATTATGACTATACATATATGTTCTAAGGCCAGTGCAAGGAGTCAGACAATTGCATTCGTATAGCCCAAGTGCGGGTATAGCACGTCGAATAAAATTCGAAGTGCGACACCACTCCATCTCTCTAAAGACAACAAGACACCTTCATTTTATGTGTTCGTCTTCGTGGCGTGATTCAGACGATGCCCAGTAAGCAAAAAGAGCAATATTTTCGATGTTTTGATTTCCTTCAACTTGAACCGTCGAAGCTGCTTCACTAAAATAGATGACTGAGTCACGCACTTCGAAATGAATACTGTTTTCCTCGATTTCTGCATTTTCTGTGTACTTTCTGCTGAGATTTGATGTATTTTTTGTGTGTGCCTGGTGGCCTCTGTGATCTTTGATGACACAGCTTCAAGAATATCTCAAGTTAAACAAGTGTCTATTAATTTTTCTTTCAGAAATTCGAAGAGAAAGACGGACAATCACTCACACCTCTAGTGTTGGCGATCACTGCTGGACATCTGACATTTGTCCGAACAATCCTGTCGCACTACGACATAGACTTGGAAACAGAATGCAACATTATCTTTGATGGCGTTGTGGTGTACGGTGCCACTGCACTCTGGATAGCTGCAGGAACAGGTAAGCAATCGAAGATAATCCCCGAAAAACGGACTAAATCAATGCCTTGCTCTAGGACACTTGCACATCGTTAAATTCCTGGTCCAAAAGGGGGCTGACATCAATCACAACACAAAAGCACAGTCGTCGCCGCTCAGAGCTGCTTGCTACGATGGTAAGTGTGCCCCCGTCTGCACAGACTTTTCGAATTGACTTGTAATCGAGGGAAATCTCATTTCATTAGGTCGCTGTGAGATTGTTAAATACTTAATCGAACACGGCGCTAATGTGAATCTGGCGAACAACTTCAACAACACATGCCTTATGATAGCATCGTACAAGGGTCACTGTGCTGTGGTAAGTAACAAAGCGAAGCATTGAGACGTTGCACTACAATCGGCCTCTCCTTAGACACAAGCCCTGCTGCAGCACGGTGCGGATCCGAATCGACAAGCGCTGTGCGGTGCTACGGCACTGCATTACGCCGCTGAGTGTGGCCACTTGGACATTTGCGAGCTGTTGCTGAGTCACGGGGCGAAACTCATGAAGAACGAGCACGGCCTCACGCCGGCGGTGCAGGCAGCCGAGCGAACACGGGCGAGCGTGGTCATGATGTTCTCAAGCTGGCCAAACATCATGAGCAAAGAAGAGGTGGGTAGCTGATCAATCATCGATGGCAGGTGGTGACGTTCTGTGTATTCTCTAGAAAATCACAGCCATTGAACTGTTGGGCGCTTCCTTTGGCAACGACGAGGACAACTACGACGTGGGCAAGGCGTTTAAGTACTTGATGAATGCGATGACGATGCGCTTTGAAGATCCGGATAACATAATCAGAAAGCGCACTATTCCACCAATCCCCGCCTACGACAACTGGATAGAAACGGAAACTGTTCAGGTATGTCCTCTCGGGCAGAGACAGAGATCTTAGAAATTAATTCAACTCGCCCCACAGGATCTGCAGGCAATCCGATTGAATCACCACTTCATTCACATGGAATCACTGACGATAAGGGAACGAGTTTTAGGCAAAAACTACCCAGACCTGCCGCGGCCGATCGTGTACAGAGGCGCAATATTCGCTGATCTCAACAGATTCGACATGTGCTGCACCCTGTGGACGTACGCCATTGATCTGCGTATGGGCAACGGTGTAAGTTCTTGCAGGCGTTCTTGAGATTTCTCTAAAAGCAATCCCTTTGCAGGATCCCGTCGATAGAGACCTACTGAGGTTCGCTCAGTTGTTCTCGCAAATGCTGCGACTAGAACAGACTCTGGAAGTGTCCGCTGTTTTGTCGGTCCTCGAGAGATGTCAGAGGGAAATCGAGAGAAATAAGCGAAAACTAGCCTCGCCTGGCCCAAAGGATATCCCTCCACAAATAGCCGTGAGTTGCATTGAACTGCCACGCGATGCGGAGTGAAGACTAGTGTTTTTGATTTTTAGGATGAACTCGACAACAATATAGTCACTGCCTTGTATCTCATCAAAATCATCACCGTACTGATTGGCGCCAAGGATGCTGTTGTCAGCAAACAGGAAATCAGCCAGTTGTATTCGATAATCACCACTTTCATTAAATGCAACACCAGACTGCGTGATGGACAGACTCTACTGCACAGGGCTGTGAACGGGGTGACGCCTGTCGATGACTTTTATACAAACGAAATTTGTCGGTAAGAAAATGATGGCTTACTTGTAATTAGCGTGTGTGTTCTAGCGTGTTTGTTCCAAGAATGGTAGTCACAATGTGAGTTGGTCCGTTGTGTTACCACAAGAAGCGAGTAGATCTTAGTCGGCAAACCAGGTGGAGCTTTTAATGAGCGATGTCACATTGTTTACCTCCGTCGAGTTGTTGAAGTGCATCGCACCTAAGTGCCTGAATCTGCGAACGAGGAGGAGTCCTTGCAGTGGCAGAAAAGGTGTTTAGTTGTCTCCTCCTCTTCCTCAGCTTTTGTAGAAATCATCATTGGGAATGCCTTATCGGGAGGTGTCTATACCCAGGGTGCCGTGCCCGGTTAACACGCCATATAGTATTCAGAGATTGGGCCTACTCATACGTATCAAGTTGCGTGAAAGTTTTGGATCGAGGTAGGCCATGCTTGTTCGGTAATGAGGCATCCAGTTCCGGTGGATCACCTGCGTTTCCAGCTTGAGTAGATGCTTAGATGTATAGCTATAGGCATGGAAGGCCGGTCATCTTTCGAAAACAACGTTGAAGTGGTGTCCTTTCTAGCGAGTTTGTCTGCATATCAATTCTCTGGGATGTCACTGTGTCCCGAGAGAAGTTAAAATAGTTGGCCATCACGTTAAGAGCATTGCGCCAATGCACGGCCGCCCTGAAGTTCGACAAGCTGATGAAAATATCTACCTTTTATCCAGAACAAAGCTTCTTTAATCTCTATGGCTTCTGTCTGAAATCAGGTATACAGGAGACACGCGGACCCACTCTTTCGCCCATTTTCGTTCCACCTCGCAGAGGACCATCTATGGCAGGTGATGGTGGTACTTCAAGGAGACACGCGGACCCACTCTTTTGCCCATCTTCGTTCCATCTCGTAGAGGACCATCTATCGTCTGATGTGGAGGAGGGTATGCTAGTTGAGAAGTGTTGTGAGGCCGGTGTGGGATCCGAATTTGCTGAGGATGGTAGAGTGTCCGAAGCCAGTATCTTTCTACATTTCAGTCGTGCTGGCAACTAACAAGCGAGTGAAGCGTTATTTCCCCAGATTTGCCTTTGTTGTAGGCGTGCTACGATGGTGACATCATGTGTCGCAATTGTGCTCCTAAAGTGCAAGTCTATTCGTTTTTCAAGAGTCCTGAGCCAGAGAGATACAAATCTGATTGGTCTTAGATCTTTTGCATTGAAAGGAGAGTTTTCTCCTTTTGGTATGCAGCTAGCGTAATCGTCGTCCAGAGTTTAGGTACACATCCTAGATCAAGAGACATCCCTAGAAGATGGTGACCAGCAAGAGAGATATTATACAGCTACCCGTCGTAGCTCTGCAGGGGTGACACCATCCACACCGGCCATTTTGTATGGTTTTAAGGTATTGGTGGCCTGGATGGCACTGTCGGCCGGTACGCTGAATGTGCTGCATGAAGGGTGAAGAGAGCAATCAACAATTTTGCATTGGATGCACAGGTCTACGCCCCCCACCTAATGTCCCATGTGTTCCACTGCCATAATAACTTGCTTCTGGTGTATAATCTTACGTCAAAGAATGAAATACAGCCAAGTGCTCACATAAATTAACCCTTCTTAATCTTTTCGCAAACAGATTCCCATGTCTTCACACGTCAAGGTTGTTGGTGCACGCAGGAGCACTTGTAAACGATGAGGACTGCGAGCGGAACACCCCCATGCATGTGCTAATCTCAAGCGTAAGATCACTCATAAAGCTTCCTCCTCAAGACAAAACAAACAAAATTGAATACCCTTCCATTTACAGTTGCATCGTGATAACTCAGCATCAATAAGTAACGCAGAGAAGATAATTCAATTATTCGCGAATGCAGGCGCACATTTAGACGCAGTCAATGCCCAAGGTCTCACGCCTGCACAATTAGCAGCAGCCCGTATGTTTGCACAGCCCCCAAGAAATGCAAATGCCACTAATTACAATTCATTTTCAGCCATTAGCAATATCTTGCTAAAATATCAGCACAAATACACAACGCTTAAGTGTCTTTCGGCTCGGACCGTTGCAATTCATAAGCTGCAGTACAAAGGGCACATACCAAGGGTCCTTGAGCTTTTCGTACGCATGCATAGTGCGGAGAAAGTCGAATTATGAACTCATAAGGCTGCCGTCAAAAAATTCAGATTGATACAACACAAAGCGCTGTGAATTTGTGTTATGTTTTATGTTTTTTTTATTTATTTATTGAGTGATATAAAGTATATTAAGAGTGAGAGCGATCGAATGAACGAGAGAGAAAAATAAGATACATAGTGTCCAAGTGCATAAATGCCAAAAAGAAAAACAAAAACGAAGCAACTTTCGATTTTCTAAATGAAATTTATTTATTTTTATACGAATTACGTGTTATTTATTTTTTTATACTCTACTCACATCAAGTACGTTTAAATTTTATTCACTGTTACATCGATACAGCACATACATAAATATCGAGACGAAACGAAAAAGAAACCCCTTTACATTTAAGAACTGAATACGTTGGCATATTATAATGTACTAGATATATTTTTTATTCTCTATATAGTGAAATAAATGTAAATAACCAAAGGAAATTGTTTTTTACTCTCCTAAACTGCTGACACAATTTACACAAATGACGACGACTGCGAATGAAATTCACAATCGAATAAATTGGCAATTGTGAAAATTTGAATTCGATTGTCGATTTATTCGGTCTCATCAGAAAACAATCGAATGATGATCGAATCGAGTCGATTATTCTCAGTACCTACTACACCAACAGAATGCCGGTTACTAATTCCACGATTTATTCATGTGTTGGCGTCAGTGTATAAAATCAGCGTAAGGCTGTGTCTCCAATAAAAAACTATACCTACCAAAATGGGGAACATTGGGAATGGAAATACAGCCAAACCTCTGTAATTGGAACATCCTTAAATCGAATTTTCTATAATTCAAGCCAAATATCTGAAAAATATTGGTTTCCGTGGCTATTTGAATTTTGGGGGTTCGACTGTATTCTTCGTCCTTCTCACCCAATGAGTGAGAGGTTTGTACTCTCACTCTCATAAATGTAAAGTTTAAATTGTAGTAGTAAAACGAAATGAAAAAGAGATGGGCAGTTGCGAGAATCGGCGGATACACACAATTTAGGAATCTCTCTCTGACTTGAAGAATCGACGAATACACACAATCGAACAATCTCTCTCTGGCTTGAAGAATCGGCGAATACACACATTCGTTGGCGATTGGAATCGGACCTACAACAATCGAAATTCAACAATCGACTCCGCTCAATTCGAATTCGAATAATTGCGATTGCTAGAACAATCGAATTGAATAGTACAATAGAATGTTTCACTTTATTTGGACGATGATGAACTCGAATTCCGTCCCCCCGACATAGACGAAGTCAAGATAGCGATATCTAGACTGAAGTCGAACAAAGCTGCTGGAGCGGACGATCGTCCGCGAAACTGTTTAAGTCAGCTGGAGATGACCTGGTTGGGCGCATGCATGATATGATCGGAGGAAAGCATGCCCGATGAGTGGAATCTCAGCGTCGTTTGTCCGGTCCACAAGAAAGGAGATCCCTTTGACTGCGCCAAATATCGAGGGATCAGCCTCCTTAACATCGCGTACAAAGTACTCTCTGCCGTTTTGTGTGAACGCCTGAAACCCTTTGTCAACAACCTGATAGGTCCCTATCAGTGCGGTTTCAGTCCAAGAAAGTCCACAATAGACCAAATCTTCACACTACGGCAGATCCTGGAAAAGACTCAAGGTTCAACCACGAACTATACGTGCTGTACAGCGGCATGCACCTAGTTAAGCGTCTTCGGATCCAACGCTTAAGATGGCTAGGTCATGTAGAGCGTATGGACACCACAGCTCCGGCCCGAAGAGTCGTCGACACCGAGCCATTGGGACAGCGCAACAGACGACGTCCTCGCACTAGATGGCGCACACAAGTGGAAGAGGACCTCAACCAACTTGGTGTGCGCAACTGGAGGCAGCTGGCGAAAGATCGTGCTGGCTGGAGAGGCATGTTGGTTGAGGCCAAGGTCCACCCCGGACTGTAGCGCCAATCAAAGAAGAAGAAGAAAGAAGAAGAAGAGGTATACGGTCAAATATTGTCGCCTTCCACGAAAGCAGCGGAGCCTTCATAGGTTTTGGGGCCATCTGTGAAAATACGATTATATTCCTTTCCTAGCTCGAAGTCAGGCCAGAGCCATTCCTGAGGGCAGTACTGGTATGTACTCAGGCATTTTAAATGAAAGCGTTCAAGAAAGTAGTTCACACCTTCCAAATTTATGAAAATGGAAATGTGAAATAAAATTACATTAATTTTGTTCTTACAAAAGAGTCAAACATGAGTATGAGTCCATGGGTGGCGCTACAGCCCGTAGTGGGCCAGGGCCTAGCTTCTCAGCAACCACTCGTGTTGTACGTGCTACTATTCTCTCACGAGTGGAAGGGACCTACAGTTTTACGCCGACTCCGAACGGTCAAGTTTGAGAAGCTTTTTCTAGACAGGAAATACTCTTTGAGCAGTGTCAGCGACTCGAAAGAGGTGGGGTCGTTAAAATTATTTTAGTCGCTCAGAGTTGGATTCGAACCTACGATGTGGTCAATTTAACTGGTCAATTTAACGGCGTTATCAAGAATTGAGCATCGCTCAGACCAGATTATGGCGTATTTTTTGCGTGACGATCTTGGTATACACCAATACAAGATCGAGCTGACTCAAGAATTGAAGCCAACCGACCGTTTTAAGCGATGCACGTTTATTTTTACTGGACAGTGTGGCGTTGACATTCAGAACATATAAAAGCTTAAATTTTCCACTATCCGATATGCGAACAACTATCTCTAGGAAGTATGACGATGATATATTTTTTTGAAGAGTTAAACAATTCAAACAGGATCAAACTAAAAAGCCTCCTGAGTTGTATGATTGGATTGGTCTTAAACAAGTAACGTTTGACGATTTGAATTCGTAACACTAGAGCCAGCCAGTTGGTCTGGGTGTAGGGTAATCTTAAGCCCATCTACCGACCAATTCTGAGGTGTGAGAGCCGAATGCGGTCCTATCATGACACTGATTCACTGTATATGCAGTGTCCATCCCGCCAGGAGTCTGCAAACTGCATCTTGTTCATTTATCAAATTTTACTTGGGAATCATTTGACATTATGGAGCTGAAGGAAGCATTATTCAGATTTGTTCCCAAGTGACATATTTCCATCAAATGAGTAAAATTATTCCCTCTCTTGTTCCAGACGGAAGGCTGTAAAATTCAATTCCATTGGGCTGCCATCGCTCAATATCCAAAAAAAAACAAAAACCCAAATTGACCTGTTAAAGTCTTCCATTTATTAGATTTCATTAAATTTTATTTCATACAAAAACACATCTTCCATGTACGTTATCGACTCTGAACAGGGACACACTTAGGGAATACAAATAAGTGACAACTTAGATTACTTACATTTTTTTGCTTTTATTGCAAAAAATTCAAAATTTATCAAATATTTTATTTATTTCTACGAATCACAGATATTTCAAAATTCGGTTACATTCAACATTTCAAAATGCAAACAATTTTCTAGACCAAGTGACGACAAAACAAAAGAAAAAGGAAAATACTTATCAAAACCTCATTCGACGTGTACTAGAAAAACAAGGAAAGCCAAAAAAACGAAACGTTGAAGAACAACTTTTTTTGTTGATGAAACGATTGTATCACATCTCAGGCATTTGAAGTGATCATCATTCTTGAATCTCATTGAAATGCTAGATTTTTAACTATTATTCGAACGTGACTTGTATACTTCGTGGACCTTGGGATAGATCTCAGGTTGCCGCATAACTTCGTCGTATGTTGGCGGTGGGGCTGCAATAAGAAAGGAGATGTGATTAGAAAACGTTTTTTTTTTATGGTGACATAATTGGGAAGTGAGAACTACTTAGCCTTGGGGCAAAGGACAATGTAGAGGCAAAGATCAAAATACAGCCTATTATGTATAGTCGACTCTCTTTAAGTCGAATTCTTTCCTAGTCGAATCATTCTCTAAGTTACTTGTCATAATTTAGTGTTTACCTCAATTTTCTATACAAAAAGGAACTACTTTTACTGAGCAAGCGATAAGTAGTATGTAAGAGGAAAATATAGTCAAATAAAAAACAACTGTATGCAATAGAACAATTTAGTTTATTTACATCCCGTTTACTGTGTACACTCACTACCACGACTAGTGTATTTATTAGAGCTCGAAAATAGCTGTTAACCTTTATTCATATTTGTTTTCTCACTGACCGATATTGTATTGCTCATCGAAATTTCGGTCTTGCTCTGAGATATATTTAAATACACTCAATTCTTCGCTCTTCGCTTGAGAGTTTTTTTTTAATTTGAAATATATCACTCATCTGTTGACAATTTTTACAAGAAATAAATGGAAAAGATCAACCTAAAACCTTTTACGTCGAGAATAAATCAAATGCCTTCAATACCATATACGTATGACATTAAATTATCGCATTTGTCTCATGTACACCAAAATTAGACGCTTCATGCATAGATGGGGAATATTTTAATTTGGATTAACTACGTGTAAACTCTAAATGGTTTTAGAACATAAACCATACATTTTCTCGCTTAAAATATAATTCAAAGAATAAAAGGCATTTTCAACAGTTACTTGGGTTGACGGTACGAAAAGTACGACCAATGCAAATAAATAAATGCGAGGAGATTTTAACTTCTATTTATGAAAAAACTAAAGAATCTAGGTGTCTCTTGGCATAATTTTCTGACTCGCATGATCCACTAATGGGGTCGCGGAGTTAAGGCACGCATTGGAGATCTCCAAATCACTCGATCACCCTCCATCGATTCTAACTTCTTATGATTTATTGTCTCGGCGCAACCAAGCGAGTTTTTGAACTTGGCCCAACCACCTCGTGCCCAGGGGCCGCCTTCCTGATTGAGTTGCACTTAAGGCACGCCTCGGAAGACGTGATAAAGAAGACATTCATGTCACATGTCCAAACCGTCGAAGCATAGTTCTCTTCGTTCGGAGAATTAGCTGCTCGACATTGGGTGGTGACTGTTAACTCCCGTGTTTCTCACCCTTGTTGGCGATCTTGTTGAGTAACTCCAAACAGCACGAAGGAATCTCATCTCGGCAACGTGTATATGCGATCTTATTCTGACGGTCATTACTCATTGGTTTTGAAACCAAGCTCAGTCTTTCTGATTACAGATTTTCCAAGCTGTTTCAATATTTATCCAGCTTGGCCAATGCTACAGGAAACCTCAACATTAGTCATCACTCGTAAAAAAGACACCGACACTTATCTTTGCTTCCCGTGAATTTACTTCAATGCTATCAGTGTAAGTACAAGCTAAGAAGTGAGTCATTTCCATGTGCCGATGTCGCTTCTTGAAATGTTGCGTTACTGTGGTCTCATTAAACTGAACGAAATTTCTAAAAGTATTATTTGATCTTCTGGCTGTCATATTTACTTGCACTTACTTCCCTGAACTTCATTCGATGTGTCTTACCATTGAAATGACTTTTCTTTTTCTCTCAGTGATATCGCTCACTGATTGACCAGAACCTAAAAAAGTCTAAGAAAATGGTTTCTCTCCGACCGAGAGCGAAAAAACTACAGTAATGCAACACGGTTATTAAGTGACCGTTTTTCAACGTCACAACGAGTGAGAGTAATTTAGAAACCTTTGAAGAGGTTGAGAGATATTTTCGAGCACTGGTATTTATGCTTTTGTTATGTGGAGACTTCGGGTCATTCACCTGATCAGATGGTTGGCTCTTTCTAAAACAAAACAATAGCTAACGGACTGTACTGCAAGTGAATCAGATCCACAGTGTGTTGTACAAGAATCATACCGCCTGTTTTTTTATTCTTCTACAAGTAGTATGTGCGTCTGTGCTACAAAAATAACGTGCACGTCCCCACCTCTTTCGATTCACTGGAAATGCTCAAAGAGTACTTTCTGTCTATAAACTTGTCCGTTTGAAGTGCTTCTCAAACTTGTCCGTTTGGAGTCGGCATAAAACTGTGGGTCTCTTCCACTCTTGAGAGAACAATACGAGTGTTTCTAAGAAGCCCTAGCCCTCTAGGGGCTATTAAACAAGATAAGAAGGGCAGTGGTGTGTGTAATTTACTGAATTATTAAATAGTCAATGATATTGGAATACTCCTGGTGGAGTCTACGAAACTCAATCATCAACACCATAGCGTA
This sequence comes from Eristalis arbustorum, assembly GCA_916610145.1. Lineage (NCBI taxonomy): Eukaryota > Metazoa > Arthropoda > Insecta > Diptera > Syrphidae > Eristalis > Eristalis arbustorum. The sequence continues at coordinate 31,965,390 of OU744319.1, read as the reverse complement.
TTGTAAGACGCAATGGGCTTGCAAAGATATTATGTTACTGTCCTTGGGACAATGCATCAGGGAATGTCCGCGTCACTTAAGTGGAAGACGTAAATGACCTCAAAATAATCATGTGCAGTTGGAGTCAGCTAGCCAAACATTGGATCATCTGGCGGGGCTTCTCAGTTGAGGCTTTGATATAACCTACTATACTACCGCTACACCTTCGTGATGTAACACACTTAAAAAATTGTTGTTGACCCAACACTGTCTAAAACTGGGATCAGAAGGTCAGCAGAGAGAAATAACATTCAATCACCAGTAAAATGAAACAATTGCAACATGTACATCAGTTGGAGCGGTGAGCTGGTCGGCTTTCTGATTCCAACAAAACTGATCAAAACCAATCGGATGACATTTAGTCTCCTAGCCCAAAAGGGGCAATTCCTTCCAAGTGCCATAGAGGCCCGACTAAGCCTACCAATGACTCTGTACACCGATTCTGAAGGTTTGGAATGCGTTGGCCATCGAATTTTTTCCCGAAAAATATTGACTGTGGTTAGTAAGGCGTTTTTGACGGATGTCATAGTTGATTTTCCAACTGCCACAGCGGCCCTGCTAGGCGGGAAGGTGGGATCGGATAGATCATTACAACTGATCACCATAGACAACAAGTCCCCGCCAGCTAGATGAAGATATTTCGATTGACAGCAATGTGTTGTATATTTATTTTTGCATAAGCCTGGACTATTGCTTTCAGCCATGTCATTGCTCGAATGTCGAAATGACGATTTGGAGTGTAAATAGCAGCGTCAGTCTTAAGCCGCATTTCTTAAGTTGTATTTCTCATTTTGAAACGCCGGTAAAACCACATCAAAGCAAACAGGAGCCCCCAAATATTCGAATGTTCAGACAAAATTGTGAATTGAAAAATCTTAGCAGTGGTTAGTAAGGCATTTCTGATGGATTTCACGGCTCATCTTCGAATTGCCACAGCGGCTCTATTAGGGCTGTCAATGACTTGCGCACACCGTTTTGCATGTTCTGGGCTGTGTATTAATGGATCCTGAGAGTTTGGAGTGCATCCGGCAACATTGAGATTTTGACCCCAAAATCCAAGCAGTGGTTAGTAAGGCTTTTCTGACGGATTACATGGCTCAAATTATGCGCTCCTCTGATATGTTCAGCACGTCAAACCACGTTTTTTGATCCCTCAACCATCCTGCTACTATCAGTAGGTCAGGAGATCGTAGTTTGAAAGTATCGAAAACGTGACCGAGATAAACATACAAATTTGTAATATAGTGAGCGTATTTGGAATATTTTGTTCTACAAATTGTTAAAAATCCTAGGCGTATGTGGAACATTTCTTTAAAAAAAATAATTCTAAAAACGAGGGTGCATGTGGACGCATGTGGAATATGCCTTCAACATACTTTTGTACGTGCATATTTTTGGATTTTAATAGGACATGTGTTTTGGCATTACCTTTTGAATTGGAGAGTTTGAATCCTTAAAAGGTCTGATTGCGCTTTAAGATTTGACTTTGAATGTTGGAGAATACACGGACCTCTTCAACCGAATTGATGCAAGACGAGCTGCTACTCGGTCTCAATCAATATTTCAGAGTACTCGGTTTAATTCGACAAACGATTTGATAGGCAATGTCTTTTAACCCGTATTTGAAATCTTTTGAAAGAAGTTGTCACAAAGTACGCGGAGTCTACGTACTATTTTTGAGTCATGTTATGAGTTCAAGCCTTGTTAGATAATAGAGAGTGCCGCTTGCGACAGCTTGGGATGGATAACCCGAAGACAAAGTATCCAGACTGAGGCATCGTGAAGACCAAATAGCCTACAATATTGACAAACTATCTGTTTGAGATTACTTTATACTTAGTACAATAATGTGCATTCGGCCTAAGACTGGCCTACAATTGATCTACTACATTTTGAGTTCTTTCGATAGCTTTTGACACATTGACGACAAAACTGTCGTTCTTCCTTTTTCTTCTGGTTTTGGCTTTCATCCTGGTTGGACGTGGTAACTCACTCGCGCAGTGCTTAGACTCATTAACTTCATTAAATTAAAGAAACCTTTGTAAAGTTAATTAAGTAAAATAATATAATAAAAATCGTTTAATACGAAACATATTCTTGGTGCCTCCTGTGAGGAAATGCCCTTTTGCACGAGGATCTCGCAAATGCGGTCAGATTACATTTTAACAATTTGTGAACATTGTGCTGTGAATTAAGTGTCTATATTGCCGTTGGTCTGGTGCACATACACGTGACTTACAACATTGAACTATGGCGGAATTAAACCAAAGATTGTCTGCAGTAACAGCAATTAAAAGAATCAGTGAACGGGTACTTGGAGCGAGTTCGATCACGTGCGATGCTTTTCAAATCGAGCAGGAGCTAAAATGTGTGGAGAATCATTATCACCGTTTTGTGCGCTACCACGAGGTTTTAGTTGGAACGGCCCAAGGTGATGAACTCCCTGAACATGATCGGTTGTGGGAGCAAGTGGAAGCCACATACAACGACACATGTGTTGCCCTCAATCGCTTGCTGTTGGAGTGCAAGGCTTCTTCACAAAGCCCCGCTATGACAGAATCGGCGCAGCCTTCAAAGACAACCACGTGCGATATTAAACTGGATCCTGTATCCATCCCGGACTTTGATGGATCATACGCAAATTGGCTAGCATTCAAGGACCTGTTCGAGACGTTGGTACACGATGCCGATTTCCCCGAAGCATATAAACTTAGCAAACTTCGACAAGCGGTTAATGCAAGCGTGGTACCGTTGATTGGTGGACTGTACTCTGGTGGTTATCACGAAGTGTGGGCAGCTCTAAAAAATCGGTTTGACAATCCGAAACTGTTGGCCGAGATCCACGTCTCCAGGTTTCTCAATATGGAAGTTGCTGCAGAAGAAAGTGCAAAGACGTTACTGACGGTGGTGGATACGGTGCAGGAGTCCCTTCGTGCACTTAGAGTGATGAAGTTACCTGTCGACCAATGGGATGCCTTAGCCGTGCCGATTGTAATGTCGAAGCTACCTGGCATTACAAAACGAGAGTGGACAATGAACTGTGATTCTACTCAAATTCCTGCATTGAAGGATCTAATCACGTTTTTGGAAAAGAGAGCACACAGTCTTTCAACTGAGATCATTCGCACTACTCTACCAACAGAGTCTACAAACATCAGAACGCGGTCAAAGGTTCAAAGTACGATGAAGTCATGTTTGGCTGTAGCGGAAAGTGCGAAATGTCCCTACTGCCATGGACCACACAGGATTTCACGATGTCAAACCCTTATGTCACGGGGACCAGAGCAGCGATTCGAGGCGTTGAAGAACTTTGGCCTCTGCTTTAACTGTTTGAAGAGCGGACATACTTCGAAGCAGTGCTCATCAGGTGGATGTCGTCAGTGTGGTCGTAAACATCACACAATGTTCTGCCGTAACAACAGTGCTCAACCCTTGGCTACACCAGAGGCAGCAGCGCCAACGAAATACTCAACACCCGCGCCAGCAGTTACTCGTCATCCCTTGTGACCAACCGACTCCGTGACAACTTGCATCACCAGGAGCGATCAGACCATATTGCTTGCAACTGCGCGTGCATATGCAACTGGAGATCGTTCGCAACAGCGCCTTGCTCGTATCCTCTGCGATCCTGGATCGCAGGTAAGTTTTGTTTCAGACCGTTTTGCTAACGTTTTAAGTCTTCGCAGAATCAAGTGTGAAGTAGCTGTAGAAGGTATAGGCGCATTAGCTCATATGCGCACTAAAGGCAGCGTTTCGCTCCGACTTACATCAACGTATAATGAATTCTCTTTGGACATCAATGCATTTGTCATCCCATTCATAACATCGATTACCCCTGCGGTGCATGTGGACGTTACACAGTGGCAGCATTTGTCGGGTATTGAATTATCCGACCCGAACTTTGGTACTCCTAGTGGAATAGACATTCTTCTTGGATCTGACGTGTGGGGCTTAGTCGTTCAAGGCGATATTATCTATGGCAAGTCAGATGAACCACACGCCCAACGAACCCAGTTGGGATGGGTTGTATTTGGTCCGGCATCGATAGTACCTGGATCAGCGCCGTCTATCCGTACTTTCGGTGCCCAAGTTTCGGCGGACGAACCAAACCTGGAAGCGCTCGTTCGTGAATTTTGGAAGCTGGAGGAGGTGCCCGAACGGGACGCAGTAGATGATGAGTGTGAAAGGTTTTTTGCGACAACACACTCCCGCACTCGTGAAGGCCGATACATGGTCCGTATCCCGTTTTCCAGTACATCATCGCAGCTGGGAGACTCGTTTCAGAGTGCATTGCGACAGTTTCACTCCCTGGAACGTAGACTGGCTGGAGATCTCGACCTCAAGGACAAATACATTGCATTTATGCGTGAGTATGCTGAACTAGGGCATATGGAATATGTGGGTCAACCTGGCGACCATTCCGGTGCATACTACATTCCACACCACGCAGTTACCTCGAAGTTCAGAGTTGTGTTCAACGCCTCAGCTCGCACAACTACGGGCGTCTCGTTGAACGATTTGCAATTGGTTGGCCCTACTATACAGGACTCTCTGCTGAACATTATTTTCCGGTTTCGGCGTTTTCTCATCGCTCTCACTGCTGACGTGGAGAAGATGTTTCGCCAGATCTTGGTGGCTCCAGAACATCGACGGTTCCAGCGCATCCTATGGAGAGAGTCTCCGAAAAAGGACTTGAGTGTGTACCAACTAACTACGGTCACTTACGGAATGGCTTGCAGCCCATTCAATGCAGTGCGAACTCTAAACCAGTGTGCCTATGATAATTGTATAGAGGTAGTGGATCAGGCACAGGCTTCAGCAGCGCGGGACTCTATATTAAACTCCTTCTATGTTGATGATTTCTTAACAAGTTGCAATTCCATTCCCGATGCGGTGTCGTTAGCTACCAACGTTAACAAGATCCTTTCGGCTGGGCATTTCAAACTGCGAAAATGGAATTCGAATAGTTTACAGGTGATATCCGACATCACAAATCGTACACCTTTGACATCGGAGCACACTATCCATACCACATCTTCGGTGCTTGGACTACGATGGGATCCTTCGAGAGATGAACTGTTCTTTTGCGTGAACATTGATCAACCTGCTAAAGGCCCTACGAAACGACGTGTACTCAGCGAGGTGGCCCAGCTTTTCGATCCAACCGGACTGCTAGCACCAGTCATCATTACCGGTAAGATTTTCATACAGTCTCTTTGGTCCGCAGGCGTTACTTGGGATGCTCCTCTACCACTGGAGCTGCTGGAATCTTGGCTCACGTTCCGCAATGGCCTGCAGGCACTTAATCATTTTCGGGTGCCTCGATGGTTAGGTATGTCCAATGGAGAAATAACCTCAATTCATGGTTTCTGCGACGCCAGTCTACGAGCTTACGCTGCTGTCATTTATGTGAAGACCATACGTCCCAACGAACCAGCTCATATTTCGCTACTCACGGCTCGCACAAAGGTGGCTCCGCTTCAGGGCGCTACTATACCACGATTGGAGCTGTGCGCTGCACACCTTCTTGCAGTAACACTTCAAAATGTCCGTCTTGCACTTGGGCTCCAAGACGCAGCATATTATTTATGGTCGGATTCAAACATCGTCCTTTGTTGGCTTCGTAAGAACCCTGTCATTCTTAAGCCGTACGTAGCAAATAGGGTTCGGAGAATACAGGAATTAACAACACCCGATCGATGGCATCATGTCTCGTCTGCTATGAATCCTGCTGATTGCGCCAGTCGCGGTATTGGAGCGCAGGAACTATTAACCCATCGCTTGTGGCTACATGGACCTAGTTGGCTAGCAGGTGAATCATTCGTTTCTGAGGATGACAACAATATAACGACCGAAGAAGAACATACCGTGCTGAGTGAGGAGAGGATGTCTGTACGAGTCCTAGCGGCTGCCGTCAACCCGGGACTTGCAACGAGAAGGCGAGATGGTCAAGTTATTTCGCTCACCGAGCGGTTCAGCTCTCTTCAGAGCCTGCTCCACACTGTGGCTTTCATCTTACGTTGGTTGCCGAGCCGTCGCCACCTACGTAAGACTATAGTCGGTGCTGATGAATTGAACAATGCATTGCGGGTACTTCTGCGCATTGAGCAACACAATGTATTTTCGACAGACATTCATCAACTACGCAACAAATCTAGTTTACCTAGCTCTAGCAGATTATTACCATTAAACCCCTACCTAGATGAAGATGGCCTCCTGCGCGTTGGTGGTCGTCTTAGCAAAGCATCCGTGCCATACGACTTCCGCTTTCCTGTTATCTTGCCTAAGGCAGGGGCCCTAACATGGCTGGTCATCAAAGATGTTCATGATCGCACCCTCCATGGAGGTACGCAACTCATGCTTCAAACTCTCCGCAGACGTTTTTGGATTCTACATGGTAGACAGGCTGTGCGACGTTATATACACGATTGTGTCGTTTGCCGGCGCCACCGTGGAGCTACTCTTACGCAGCAGATGGCTCCATTGCCTAGGCACAGAGTTGTTGCTGCTCGACCTTTCTCCGCTTCCGGAGTTGACTACTGTGGCCCTTTTACCCTGCGCATTGGAACGAAGCGATCCCGTGCCACCGTGAAAACTTATCTGGCTATCTTCATATGTATGGTTACGAAGGCCGTACACATTGAGGTGGTGGACGATCTCTCATCGCAGGCCTTTTTGGATGCCTTTACCCGATTTACCGGCCGACGTGGACCATGCCAAGACCTCTACAGCGACAACGGAACAACCTTTGTTGGTGCTAACCGGATGCTCCGAGAAGACTTGGTGGCTTGGACCAGCGAGCAGAACCAACAAGCTTTGGCGAACGACGGTACGAGGTGGCATTTTATCACTCCCAGTGCTCCTCATCAGGGTGGACTTTGGGAAGCTGCAGTTAAATCCGCAAAGCGACATTTGGTCCGGTTAGTTGGCGGACAAAACCTGTGGTACAGCCAACTGCAAACCTTGGCGGTACGCATCGAGGCGTGCCTCAACTCCCGCCCGCTCATACCACTTCACGATGATCCGGAAGATAAATTCGCTTTAACACCAGGAGATTTCCTTATCGGTGCACCACTCGTAGCAATTCCGGAACCCAGCCTCGTCGAAGTATCCCCCAATCGTCTCAAGCATTGGCAGTGGCTGCGCCAGATCCATCAACACTTTTGGAACCGTTGGAGTGACGAATATCTGTCAACGTTGCAGACGAGAAGCAAATGGCAGCGGCGCTCAGAAGACATCAGTGTGGGTGACGTTGTAGTGATCCGGCATGAGAATCTTCCGCCAACCCACTGGCGACTGGGCCGGATTACGAACCTCCATCCGGGCAGCGATGGAATGGTTCGCAACGCAACTGTGAAGACGGCAAATGGAGTTTGTACCCGGGCAGTGCAGAAGCTATGTCGACTAGTAGAAGCTTTTGAACCTGATGGTCCAACCGGGCAGGATGTTTGAGATTACTTTATACTTAGTACAATAATGTGCATTCGGCCTAAGACTGGCCTACAATTGATCTACTACATTTTGAGTTCTTTCGATAGCTTTTGACACATTGACGACAAAACTGTCGTTCTTCCTTTTTCTTCTGGTTTTGGCTTTCATCCTGGTTGGACGTGGTAACTCACTCGCGCAGTGCTTAGACTCATTAACTTCATTAAATTAAAGAAACCTTTGTAAAGTTAATTAAGTAAAATAATATAATAAAAATCGTTTAATACGAAACACTATCTTTACCCTAAGCGACAGAAAGCCAATTGTAAGCCACACTAGGCCTATTCAATTCGTTTTAGCTGATTGAACTGTGAGTATTACTCTTACCTATCAAGATAGCAATGTATTAATGAACTTTAATCCACTTTTGCAACCACCACTGCAATACACGAAGCAGCACTAACGCTACGAGAACGCAATTTAACAAACAAATGATTTCGATCTTCCCCGATAGACAAGCGGCAGTAAAAGCTTATCGAACGTTTTGAGTTCGAATTTTGTCAGGTTATGCAGACAATGGGTCGGTGAGATATTCTTGACAAACATGGAGACTCTGTACTAGGTACAGGCAATACTGGCTTTTAAGGTAACGAAAAAGCAGACAGCCACGCGGAGAAGGGATCCGAGCTCGGAGAGTCCAGTAGCAATTTCTTACGCGCTCATTCGGCTTACTTCTATAAGAAGAAAACTGTAAGACGAAGCCCTCGATGGAGGAAAAACTCGATGGCTGGCAATTGGACCAATTGGACCAAAAGAGAACAAAATCAGTCATTAGTCTTGATCTGGTGGTTAATGAGGTGTGAAAACTTATTGGGTCCTAACCAGACTTTGTGCCGTATGCGTGCATCTCGACTGAACATACCACTCAACGACTTTGTAGAGGTGAGCAAGACACAGAATTTATCCAAAATCTGCTCTGCGAATACCCAGCCCTAGCAAAGAAAAGGAAGCAGTACCTGGGAAAAACTCTACTTTGCAGAGCTGATTGACTTGTGCTGTGTAGAACTGGAAAACCTCCTGAGGTTTTCAAGCGCAGGAGGATGGTTCCAGTAGTGCGAAGGTCTCATTGCAGTAGTACATCACGGGCACAATAGACCCAACTAGTGGGTCTAAATGAGTTGCAGCTGCAAGGCCGCCAGGGCTCCAAATCACGCACCTACCTACCACCTTCAATTTTCATATACTCTTTCCATCACATCAGGCAATAACGCCGAAAATGTTGGCTTAAAAAAAAGGTGTTTCCCGAGTAATGTCTCTGTAACGCTGCAACATTCTGATCATCAACATTTACGAAGACATATGCATCAAGCCATTAAGACACCAGCCAGACCACCTTAACAAGAAGCTAAGCTTTCTTTTGTCACATCGAACCTTTCAACTTACGTTCTCCTGCATAACAAAAGAGCGACAGGTTTTAGTTTATGCCAATTTTCTATGGAACTCCTTCCCGGTAGAACTGAGAAGGATAAGGACCACAAGCACCTTTAAAAAAACCGGCCACTCATCACATCTATCTCACACACTTTTTTATAGTTTTTTATCGCTTCTACATTAATGAAAATCATAATATGGGCCGCGCAACAGCCCGTATAGGACCAAGTCCAAAATTCACAGCAACCACTCGTGTTGTGCGTGCCATTGTTCACTCACGAGTGGAAGGGACCTACAGTTTTATGCCAGCTCCGAACGGCCAAGTTTGAGAAGCTTTTTCTAGACAGGAGTAGTTTGAGCATTGTCAGTGACTCGAAAGAGGTGAGGTCCTACAGACCAGGGATCAAACCTACGACGTTGAGAACAAAGTGCGCTGGGGTCGATGCACATAAGCATAACCCCGCGGGCCACCACCCCTCCCTTTTCCTTTTATATCCGCTGAACGAACTTGTAGATTCTTAATATACAACAGATCTTTTTAAATTCATTCCACTGGCTCGTACCCTAAGCCTTACACAGAAAGTATAACTTAGGGCACTTTTACACGAACTAATTTCGACAGCAGTCTTTTCCATCTTGTAGGCAAGAGAGGTGAGACATAGGAAAAGCTGTCGAAATTAGTTCGTGTAAAAGTACCCTTATACGACAACGTTGTTCTCCAGAGACCTTTACGAAAGCGACCAGTTTCAAAGACGGGGCTTCTCACAGACGTCGACACTCTAATCTAAACAGTAGTACTTCTGTTATTCGCTGCCAAAACCACTGCGAAAGCTTTTCAGCTATCGTACTCTACAGGTCTCTTTGCGAGTAGATAGTAAACAGCATTTCTCCAGCCCGTCCTTAAAAATGGCGAGTCTTCGTTACCCAATACGTACTGACCCATAGCCCTTAAATCCCTTCCTTCTAAGGCCATAGAAACGCTGATAAATCATCAGCTTATGAAATTCCTTGAGTCGCGAAAGCTTTTAAATTACCGCTAGTATGGTTTCCCCAGCATAAGGTCCACTGGGGACTCGAAAGCTTTTCTCACCGAAAAGTGGAACCAATAGAGGGAAACTGTTAGTGACAAATTTAACTCAGTTGCCACTGGGCACTATCTTCTACAAATGAGTCCAGCTGTTGGGATACGCTGATGACATCGACATTGTCGCGCGGTCTCAACGTGCCATACTGGAAGCTTTCACGGCAATTGAGGAACAGGCGAAACGAGCTGCTCTTAAGGTCAACGAGGACAAAACAAAATATATGCTGTCGAGCAAACAACGATCCGCCGCACACCACCTAGGCCAAAACGTCACAATCGACAGCTACAATTTCGAGGTAGTAAAGGAGTTTGTCGATCCGTCGACTACACTGGCTCGGCCACATCGAGCGAATGGACAACAACGCTCCAGCAAAGAGGGTCTTCGAATCCGAGCCTCCTGGTTCGAGAAGGAGAGGAAGACCGAACCTCCGGTACAAAGACCAAGTCATCGCGGATGCAAGACAGCTTGGCCTTGATGACTGGAAGCAGCGTGCCCAGGACCGTCACCGATGGAAGGCAGCAATTGCTCAGGCTCAGACCCTTCATGGTTCGTCTGCCTGATAAGTAAGTAAAGGAGTTTGTCTACCTCGGGGCAAATGTAAGCTCCACGAATGACATCGTAGTGGAGATCCGACGTAGAATCGCCCTTGGCAACCGATGCTACTTCGGTCTGTCGAAAACAACTGGGCTCGAAACTCCTGACCCGAAGGACCAAAGTCATGCTCTACAAAACCCTTATCCTGCCAGTCCTACTTGATGGAGCCGAAAGCTGGACATCAAGCAAGGCTGCAGAGCTGATTCTTGGTGCCTTCGAAAGAAAAATTCTACGTCGGATATATGGTCCCGTCTGCGAGGAAGGCGAATGAAGGAGAAGACACAACCGCGAACTCTACGAGCTGTACAAGGATGTGGATGTAGTCCGGAAGGCAAAAATCCGTCGACTACACTGGCTCGGCCACATCGAGCGAATGGACAACAACGCAAGACCGAACCTCCGGTACAAACACCAAGTCATCGCGGATGCAAGACAGCTTGGCCTTGATGACTGGAAGCAGCGTGCCCAGGACCGTCACCGATGGAAGGCAGCAATTGCTCAGGCTCAGACCCTTCATGGCTCGTCTGCCTCATAAGTAAGTAAGTAACAGTTGCCTTAAATGTCACTTCGTGAGTATATGCGTTGTGACACATAAAGCAAGACCTGGCTTTAGGATTCCCTAGTCCATAGATTTCTTTGGGTGCGTTGTGCTTGTATTCCAAAAAAATCGTATTGGCGGGAGAGCTAGGATGAACGTAGCGTCGGAAATCCACACAACTTTGCACGATGAGAGAAATGAGAATGAAATGATATGCATGATATGTAACAAAATCATTCGATACAGTGATTCAGGGGCACTTAACAGAACTGGACATACATTTCACACAGCCAAAGGATTGGACTGGACATACTCAAGCATGTGTGCAACTAGCAATACAACACTTTGCTTTCCAGAAAACTTTGGAGAACTGCAGTGCACATGGAAAAGGCTTTGAGTTATTTCTCAACAAGAGCATTCACAATTTTTGAGCAATCGAAACATTGAATTGAAAGATTATTTGCACGGCGAATATCCACAATGACAGAAGAAGCGGCACACAAAGTTGGAACCCAATGCAACCGGAATCACATGTAAAGTGTGTATGCATGCTGGACACATAGAGAACAGCCCTCGTGCCTGCACTTGTTACAGCAACACTCTGGATCGAACAATAATGACATGCACCCTAAAATCGTTATTCACCCAAACGCCGATAAGGCACGCGTAAGAATCGAACGCAATTGCATAACAGTCGAAAGTGGATAGTTTGTGTTGATTGGACGTCATTTAGTGGCCGTTACATTAAGGCTAGAATTAATAATCTTGATGAGGCTCATTAGGCGCCACAACCACCACCACCACCGTCACCACTCGAAATGGAACGACCGGAATTATGTCGCCATGTTTTGGTGTCACTTCACCTCACCCCGTAACGCAACGGCCACCCCGCACTCACCGTTTATGATGTACTCCTCTTCGTTGGTGTACGCAGGATTGATGACGGCGTCTGTGGGATATGTTTCAATGGTTCTCTCGTCAATGATGGACCTCGACCGGTGTGTGCTCAGTGCGGAGCGGCTAACGTGGGAATACGAGTCCATGTCGTCTCGAAAATCATCCGATGGCAACTCGATGACATGCACCGATGGCCGTCGGTCTGCAACAAAGAAAAGCACACACAGTCATTCTGCACTCTAACCGGCCGTCCACTCCCTTACCGATGGTGTCCGTGTAGTTGTCGGTGAACGCAAAATGCGGCGCTATTGACTTCTTGCACCGCAAGAACAACACGATGAGGATCCAGCCAAGGATGAGCAGCAAATATATGAATCCCAACATCATCCGTGTGTTGGTCGGGGTATGCCTGCGGTCGGGTGTATCATTAGATTCGAATTGGTTTCGCTCGAAAGTCGTATCCTTGAACGCAGTCGATGCGACGAACTGACCGCACAACTGCCTGAATTAACTGAAAATTTGCACTGCATTGACCACAACAAACTGAAACCTTGGTAGCGGGTCTAAGGCTCAAGGATTCACTTGACCAAAGCGCAAAGTCCGTTTCATTGCTCGCCAACAAGGACAGTGCCAACCGGCCAGAGGTGTAGTGTCGCGCAACTGGTTCCAACTGAGCTCGTAGCTGCGGCACTAGCGCTATCCTAGGAATAACCCCTCGTGCGAGAGTCACACGGTGTTCTCTTAAGCGCTCTCTTTACGCGTGTCTCTCCTTTCGCTCCGTTCACCGTGAGCGGCTGTCCACGCGTCTGACGCCACAAAGAAACGAATGCCGACTGAGGAGTGAATGTCACGATTTTACCTGCATTCAGAGGACCCAGGCTACTTGTAACGCGACGGACACAAATATCCTTGTGGGCGTCGTAGCGTAGTAATCCGTTCGCTCTCCCCCACCCACCCTCGTGGGTTACGTCTTACTTTCAGAAGAAGTGGGCATTCTATTGTGCATACAATCGGAATGTCAACCATTTATGTGGGGGACACCTTTTACGCGTGCAAGGACCCTCTACGTCATACTTTGGCTGTGTGAAATGTTTTCATGTATAATTAACCCCCGCACGGGTGGAGCTGTGGCGTGAGAGAACGAAGGGTGTTGTGAATCCCACCGCACTAAGTCAAACATTGAAAGGGCATAGCTCTTGCTAGGGGGTTGGGTGTATTTTTAGGATTCCCAGCGCACTGGCACATTCCGCGTGACGGAGTGTCCTTGCGGAGAGTGAAAAACGTTGACAAACTTGCGAGAAACACACGAGCGACCGAGGGAGGCAATCGATACGTGACTCAGATTGTTCACCGCTTGATGTGGGTGACTTGTGGTTTGAAAGGCTCCATAACTCAGCTGAAATGCGGACCAATAACACATTAATTCCTTCTGTGCATGGGCTTGAGCGCGTCTCGACAATGTCATGCGACATTTGTGGAGTTCGCTTCAAGTTGGCTTGTTTAACATGCTTTGTCCGCGTCAACACGTTGTGAGGCGGTTTTTTCTTTCCCCGTCACGTGTGAGGAAACGTGAGAACTTATGCCGGGCAGGCGGCGATTTAAGTTTGCTAGGAACGGAGATATTTCTTAAGCACCAAGTAGGTATTAATTAACAAGTCGGCACAGTCGACACCACTTCCATGGGGTCACTGACAGTCCTCAGACCATCTCGAAATAACTTCTCAGAGTTCGCTAGCCGCAGTAAGCATAAATCTGTTGTACCTCTGCACTCAGAACTCTAGTGTTGAGATTAAGTCCATTTCGAAGTGTCGCGCTCTGCTGCGTTGTATACTAACGTTGGATTTTTAAGATTTTTCTGGGTTCAAGGTATAATGTTTATGTACGCTTACCTTTCATGTTCTTTACACTACTGTTTAAGACTACTTTGAAGGGAATCCAATGGTGCCTGGCAGAGAGACTCCACGACGTGACATCTGCCTGCCCACGAAAAAACTACACGCGTTGAACTTTGACGCCAGAATAACTGAATTGAAGAACATCAAAGTCGCCAAGAAAAAGCTGATGCACCTCGCTACGTGGACAAGGACGTCGAAGGTGTTTATACAATCAGCTAACCTGGCCCGTGGCGTTGTACGTATGTAAGTCGACCCCAATTTCGACGTCGTAGGTTCGATTCCTGCTCTGAGCAACAAAAACAATTTTCACCTCCTGTCTAGAAAAAGCTTCTCAAACTTGGCCGTTCGGAGTCGGCATAAAATTGTAGATCCCTTCCACTCGCGAGAGAACAATAGCACGGACAACACGAGTGGTTGGTGAGCAGCTAGGCCCGGGCTGTAGCGCCACCCATATTATTAAGTTGCCCCTCGCAATGGATATGGGCAAAAACGAGCTTCACAGTAATCCATCGCGGCAAAGAGCAAATGTCGAAAATAAAGGATAGGCCACACAAAGCGTAAAGCAAAAACGGATACTGCAAGGATGGCCCATAGTTGGATCCCTGATAGAGAGCATCAACAGTAGCGATGTGTCAGTCGTGATTGATTTGTTCATTTTGACCCGTTCACTCAAAAGCATTGGAGATTGCAATCACACAACTACAAACCATTCAATCACATAGTCAGTACTTTAATACTTTGGTTTCGTTCGTTCATATCCTTCCGAGCGAAATGATCCAGATGATTCTCTCTTCATTGGTTCGATGGAAACACAACATCAAAACACACTGTTCGAACCCACATACAAAGGCATATTTGCTATGATCCAAAACATATTTGGTTTCCTCTCGTGTACCAACCAATGAAATACAATGAGTCTGTATCTGCCGTTCAAGGAACAATCGATTGATTGGAACCTTTTGGGATTCCTTTTGGTACGAATACAACTCTATCTTTCAATGAGCAATGATTGAAATGAACGATTGATTAAGCGGAATAATCTAGATAATTCTCTATCACCATCTCGTCATTGGTCGTTGTTCGAGGTTCGAAATGACCGAATTTCTTGTGGAACCAATACTAAAATGATTCGTTCGTTTGACTTGAACGATTAACACACCTCGACAGACCGGCAAGCAGAGATAATGGAATGAAAGAGATATTCAACAAACCCCTTATAAACCACAGATCCACCACAGATTTTAAGCGTTTCCGCTCTCAAGTCACTCATACTACTTTATTTTCACGCACATTTGTTAGGAGTATAGAGCAGCGCCATCTTGCTTTTAATATCTGCTCTCAATAGTGTAAAACATAAGCGAGATTGCCCATGATGTCAGAAATGATGGCGAAATTACCCGGGTACCCGGTAACTGCGGGTAATGACCAACTTCTCGAGTACGCGGCAATGTCCGCTAACGGGTACCCGCCGGTTACCGGGTACCTATGTCACAACAACAACACAACATGTTTACATGTCTACATGTTGTCTCACATCGATGACAATGTTCTTTTCAGTTTACTGTTGGGTTTTATCTAAACTCCGTTTTGAAAATACGTCACTTGGATTACAAGAGCTGAATCTGATTCAAAGCTTTTCTGCAAGATCGTCTTATTTAATGTGCGAGAGGTAAGTAACCCATCGAACAGCTATCTTTGTCGTTTTGGCATATAAAAATGTGAGATCCTTAGCAGTGTACATAGGCCTTGTTCAAAGCTCTGAAGCCATATCAAATCGGAAGAAGATGTTACATTTTCGATTTTGCAACCAATAATGTATACCAGGTATACCGGTATGAAATGAAAATAAAACACTAATTATTAACGGGAAAGTAAAAACATTTTATTCAAAGTATTGGCCATTGTTGTCTACACATTTTGATCACCTTTCTGGCAATTTGTGAATACCACGCCAATAAAATTGTTCGTCTTTTAAAGCAAACCAATCAGACACCCAATTTTCGACTTCTTTGCAGGAATCGAAGTGCTGCTCAGCCAATGCGTGTCCCATCGATGTAAACATATGGTAGTCGGAAGGAGCCAAGTCTGGCGAATACGGCGGATGGGGTAGCTTCTCCCACCCAAGTGTTTTGATTGTAACCTGAACCGGTTTTGCTCTGTTTGGTCTTCTGGCCAATTCTGGTCGTTTCTCGATCAATGCATGGTTCAAATTGATCATTTGTTGTCGGTAGCGATCAGTATTAACGGTTTCGCCAGCTTTTAGGAGCTCGTGGTACACCACACCTTTCTGGTCCCACCAAACACACGGCATTGTCTTCTTGCCGAATCGATCTGGTTTTGCAGTCGATGTTGATTTTTGCCCCGGATTAACCCATGATTTTGAAATAGTTTGTTGTGCAACATTTAACATTGCTGCCAGTTGCTTTTGACTCAGAGGGTCATCTTAATCCTATATCGTTTGCCATTCGGCGTCTTCAAACTTTTTTTGTGGTCTTCCACGTTCTTCATTTCTCTCATCAAAATCATTATTTCTGAACCGTTGCATGTTGCTTCTGATGGAGCATGATCACCATATGCCTCGACAAGCATTCGATGCGACTCTGCAGCACTTTTCTTCAAATGAAAACAAAAATCTAATGCTTTCCGCAAATCATCACTTTCTGGTAAAAAAATTCGACATTTTTAACACGATGAAAAAATATGATCTTGTCTGTTCAATGACTTGATGTATACTAAATATTTTTCACAGATGTCATAGCAAACAAAAAAAAATAATAATAAGGGCTCGTTCACAACAAATGTTCCCTATCGAGACATTCGATCTTGACGCTCACTTCATATTTCATACATCATAGGTCACCTTGGCCCTTCGAGAGAGGGCTCTTTTATTTAATTGCCTCTTGAGTCCAAAGAAACAGCGGTCATTGCTTGATCTCGGCGCTGATGTTAAAAATTCGAACTCGAACTTTGTTCGAAAGCAAGTCTTCCTTATCTTTAGAGTTAAAAATATACCCGGCTACTGTCTGTTTACAGCGCAGTTTTGAGTTACACAAATGCCACAGTTGTGTCAAGCAACTTCGTAATGTCAATGTTTTACAAAGGGAAACTGTTTACTTAAATTAAAGGTAATAACATGTCCTTCTTCTTCTTTACAGTCTAGGTGGTCCTCAGCTTGAAATAACAAGCCTCTCCCACAAGTCCGATCTCTAGCTAGCTGTTTCCAGTTTCCAAAAAGTTGGTTGAGGTACTTCTCTACTTAAACCGCGGGAGTCCTTTGTTGCATTGCCCTACAGGTCTGGATTCGGAGATTCTTTGGGCCGGAGTTGATTTCCCCATACGCTCTACATAGCCCAGTCACAGTAGACGTTTGGTTCCAAGAGACCAAGGACTTCTCTCTCGCTTTTGAGACTGTCCATGCCTTCGCGCGGTATAGCAGGACTAGGATGATCAGTGCCTCATATAGTGGCCCTTCGAGAGAGGGGTCTTTTATTCAATTGCCTCTTGAGCCCAAAGAAGCAGCGGTCATTGCTTGATCTCGGCGCTGATGTTATTTGTACAATTTACTCCGGAGGCGAGGTAGGTGAAGGTCCTTGACTAACGCGTAGTTATAAATAGCTGTGCGTTGTGAGGCTGTGTCGTCTATGCTGTATTGCTTGTCTTTCTTGAGGACAGCATATGCTTCGTTTTGTCCTCGCTCACCACCTGACCTATTTAAACGTCTCATTGACGGCCCCTGAGTTCTGCCAATCACGTCAATGTCAACGGCTATGCAAACAGTTGTACGGATTTCTGGAAGATCGTGCCTCTAGTGTTGGTGTGTGATTTTTGCACGATCTTCTCCAGGACGATGTTCAAGAAATCACAACAGCGCGCATCGCTCTGTTTAAGACATTTTATGGCATTGAACATGTCGGTGAGTTGGTTACCGACCTTAATGGAGCAGCGAGGGTTCGTCAATCGTCATCCTGCAGTGAAGTAGATCGTCAAAACTAGACATGGCTCTGTATAGCTCGTCTCTATACACGCTTTCACCTGCGGCCTTGAAACCGATGTACAGATGGTGAGTGTCGACTTGTACTTCTTGGGTCCTTTCCAGGATCTGCCGTAAATTGGTGTGGAATTTCAGTACATTTTGCAATGGATCAGTTTTTGAGCCTCAATGCTCCAGTGTAGTGTTTAAGAACCTCCGATAGAAAAACTCATCTTCGATCAGATCGTGCTGGTTCGAGAAGGAAACAAGACCAAACATCTTGTTCCGTGGCCACTCAGGATGGAAGTCGGCTTTAGCTCAAGCTCAAGTCATTTTGTGTGAGAAGTTAGCAAGAGAAATAAAAACCCATTTGGCGTACATTAATTTAATATATTTTCATATCATAAACTCAAATTTAGGTGAACACTTAGCCTAGCAAATTTTACATATTATATCGTCCTTATATACATGAAATATATTTTTCAAAAAAAAGAATAGAAAACGAAGACAATTCCTTGTCGGTTGAGTAAGAATAAATTACGTCTACTGTTAATGACTGAAGTATGTTTTGAGAAGAAAGTGAAGAACATTCGTGTGTTGTTTTCAGAAGAGAACAGACGCAGTTATGGCACCCAGGCATACACGCACTTACTCTAATCGTCCTACAACAAGACTGGTAGTAATAAATAGATAAAAAATTAAAAAAAAAATAATGTACATATGTTAACAATACACTTCTCTTTTGCAATAACAATATTAGGTAAACGACTCAAGACTCGACTCGAAGAACTGAGGGCGGCAGCGCTTCGCAGGCCCGCCCACCCGGTTAGTCTGGTCGGAGTTGAGAAATAGCAGCTACATACATTCATAGGTATCAACAAAACAAAAAAGAGATGTCCTTTTTGCGCATACTGTTGCAGAACACGGCACATTGGTACAGTAATTATCACAAGAGTTTCAGGTCCCATCGCCGGGGACCGACTCGCACAATTGCTATTGCTAATTGGCTGGCGGCTGGGGGCTGGGCGGCAGCTCTAGAGGCTTGTGGTCGCCTGGAGTTTCAGGTAGCGGGCGCCATGCTCTGGATCTGCCAGGTGGGCGATGCGCTCGGAGGCGGCATAGCATGTGGTTGCCGTCGGTGTGCTCGGCCGGCTGCTGCTTCGTATCCTGGTCGCGCCCCAGATGAGGACGAAGATGCTTGTGACCAGGATGCCCAGGCCCAGGCCGGGCAGGAAGCTCTTGTTGAGGCTGTCGATGAAGTTGTACGCCCGTGTGGGATCCTGGCCGGGGTACTCGGGAACGGCAAACTTTCGGCCTCCGTTGGCCGACAACGGAAGGTAGTCGTCGCTATTGCTGGTGATCTCATCGCTGCGCGTCGAGACGCGATCGAAGTTCGCGATGTCGGACGTGTAGATGGGCCGCCGATTGGGCCGTATGTCGGAGTTCGAGTTCGGATTGCTCAGCTGCAGCTTGGTGATGTTCGAGCAGCCGATCACCAGGTCGGACTTGGGGTTGTCCTCCTGGACCAGCACCAGGCAGAAGCGGTAGCTGTGGGGGAAGAAAACTTGGTTATTTCTCGGACTCAAAGCGATGTGCTCTCGGGTGGCCTCACCTTTCTCCGATCTCAAGGATCGAGCTCTCGGGGACGATGACGCTGACTGTGTTCTGGCCGTTTATGATCTTGCTCTCGCAGTGAATCTGAAATTAAATGAGAATTGAATTGAATTGAATTGAATGTGAAGCAAAGCCGAATGTGAAGTTCAAAGTTCAATGTTCCTGTCACTTAACGACTCCTCAGCCCGCAATGTGTAGCTTTAACCGCTAAATTCGAGGATAGTGTGAAATTAATGGCGCCTCACACTCCAAGGCAGAGTGAAACTCTCTTAATTTCGCCAGAAATCATAAAACTTCGCCCTACATTCTCGTTAAGTGACACGGAAAGAGGTCGTAAGTGAAAACGAGAGCGCCACGTTTGGGTGGCTGTAGGTGCGTGCTAAGATAACGACAGACATTTGAAACAGGCACAGCCTGTTTTATTATGTTTTGCAGTCGTAAAATGGGGGACGGATTCACTGGCAATGTTTCGGTCTGCTCTCCTCGTTGTTGTGACCACCATTAATAAATGTACACATGTATCCTTACAAAAGGAGAACACATTAATTCCTGATTTCAAGGACAGGTGATTCGACTGAGTGGACTGGAAGTCCCTCTCTGAATCTGGTGGCAGCCAGAAATAGATGTGACGACGGCTGGGTGAAGAGGAAGTCATATTTTTTTCCAAATTCGTTCCCGTAAAGCGTCAGCTGCTTTAACTGAACGTGTGCTTTAGTTCAGATCTAGGCTGGAGAGAATCAGTAAGAGACCGAGTCGAGAATATAGATTATTTTCTTGTGGCCACAGTTGGTCAACAAATTGAGAAACTTGGTCCAAGAAGACGATGCAGCGAGTATAGTACACGAACGATTGACCGACGATCAATTCAGCCACGGTTTCATTTTATTGCGCAAGCACTCTGATGGGTTCGATTTGTTTGCACGAACTTGGCTGTCAACTACTCGTCCTGCGGCGCGGTGTAGCCTGTGTAATACAGACAAGCACAACAGAGAGTTTGGGAAAGTCACCAGAAGTTCAAATGGACACACGATACGTTCGATCGACAGCACCAATCTCATCATTTCATCAACTTTTGACCAAATCACTGGCAATAAATGGACAGAAAAATTTACATATTTTCTTCTATCTTCAATGCCACTACGGTCCACATCAGATTTAGGTCCCAACCAGAAAGTCTGTAAAACAGCACGAATTGAAGTCGTCTAGACCACAATATTCTGAGGTAGGCTTCTTAGACGTCTGCCCGTCATTGAAACAGCACGAATTGAACTCGTCTAGAACACAATATTCTGAGGCAGGCTTCATAGACGACTGCCCGTCTCTGAAACAGCACGAATTGAAGTCGTCTAGACCACAATATTCTGAGGTAGGCTTCATAGACGTCTGCCCGTCTCTGAAACAGCACGAATTGAAGTCGTCTAGACCACAATATTCTGAGGTAGGCTTCATAGACGTCTGCCCGTCTCTGAAACAGCACGAATTGAAGTCGTCTAGACCACAATATTCTAAGGTAGGCTTCATAGACGTCTGCCCGTCTCTGAAACAGCGCGAATTGAAGTCGTCTAGACCACAATATTCTGAGGTAGCTTCATAGACGTCTGCCCGTCTCTGAAACAGCACGAATTGAAGTCGTCTAGACCACAATATTCTGAGGTGGGCTTCATAGACGTCTGCCCGTAACATCAAGTTTAATGCACGGTGTACGTCAAACCCCTACGTACTATTACCTTCGTGTCTACGTTCGATCCCTGGTACGATGAAAAGTAATTTTCACAGCCCCTCCTCTTTCGAGTCACTGACAAATGCTCAAGGAGTACGCCTGTCTAGAAGAAGCTTCTCAAACTTGGTCGCTCAGATCAGTAGTGAGCAACTGTAGGCCACTTCCACTCCGGACAGACCACTAGCCGCACAGCACGAGTGGTTGCTGAGAAGCTAGGCCCTTGGCCTCTACTGACTGTAGCACCATCCCTCAATATTATATTGGTGTGACATTTGATCTCGGTTGGCTTAATTATTGCTAAATACGTGGAACTTAAAGCGATCTAAACTGTAGAAGATGTCTTGTGGGCCATTGACACTACTTGGCTTCAAACAATGTTCAACAATTCCATGGCAGCCAGTTTCCTATTTACTTTACAGTACGAAATTCCTGACTTCGATCATTCCTCACTATATGGGACACCTTTAAAGCGGAATAGCAGCCCAAAAATTCCTAAGTCTTATACCAGACACGAACTAAATTGGAAGCCGGGAACGTGTCAAGACGGCCTCCACGGCTCTCGGTGGCAAATGGGGAATATAACCGCGCAGGATCCACTGTCTTTTTGTATCCGTAGTCAAAATCATACTGTGTGTAGCGTCGTCAATTTTTTCGGTCCGACTCAACCTCAAGCCTACAGAAAGGGTGCAGAGGATGGCCCATGTATGCATTAGTCGAGAACTAAGAACCACGCCGTCTGCTGCTTTGAACACACTGCACAACTTGCCAGCGATAAGCCTAGTCTATAGATTAATATAATGCTTGCCTAAATCGTCGGCTTCAACTTAGACTCCCGAGCGCTGTCCAAATTGACAACTATAAACGCGTTGATCTTGAACATAAGCGTAAGTAGATGTTGCAGTAAAAGCTTGTAAAATTAGAGGCCATAAGGCTATAAGTCGTCCTCATTCTGATCAGAATTCACAATTCCGGCACCACAACAAATTTGGATCTGTCAAGAACTGTGGTGCCCCCTCCAGTCTCACACGCCAATTTATGCGAACTTGCGGCGTGATTGCAGTGAGCTCTAGTACCCCTCAAATCGACAATATTGATTTGAAACAATTTGCGTCACCGAGACCCCCTGAATTAAGACACAAACTTACCGGTGACTTGTCGATCAGAATCTCGTTGATGTTCTCCTCCTTGTACACGAAGATCGCGTCGCACATGTAGTCGTCCTGGCCGAGGTTCAGAATCCACTGCAAAATGAGACCATAGTCGGCGGAGAAGTGCAGCTCCAGCAGAGAGATCTGGAAGAGGAAACGTCCAAAATGACGATCAACGAGTCTTTACCGCTCGAGCCCATCCGACATACCTTCTCGCTGAGATCTCTGATGTTCGTCGAGTCGTTCTGCCTTGACAAGGCCTCGAGCTGCTCCAGAATGTTGGCGTTGTCCTTCTCCAGGTTGTCCATGTCGCAGTGCAGTGATTCGACTGGCACCTGAATCAAGGGGGCTCCCTCCAGCCTGGGCGGTGTAACACAAGTCGGACTGATGAGGTCCTGCGACGGCAGCTTTGCCATCTGAAGCCACTCGGCAAACGATCGGATTGTGCAGTCGCACGAGAGTGGGTTCTCCTGCAGAGACAGGCTCTTCAGTTCCTTGGCGCCGTCCAGGGCGTTCTTGGCGATGATCGAGATGTCGTTGCCGGCCAAGCGCAGTTCGTTCAGCGACGGCAGCGGCGAGATCAGGTCCGAGGTGAGTGCCCTGAGAAAGTTGTGCGTGATGTCCAGGACCCGCAGGCGGGAGAGGTGCTGCAGCGAGGCGCTTGAGATCGCCACAATGCCGTTGTAGCTGAGATCGAGGATTTCCAGGGCGCCCAGGCCGTAGAAGGCGTGGTCCTGAAGGACGTCGATTTGGTTGTGACGCAGCGAGAGGCCGGTGAGGCGGGTGAAGTTCTGAAGGGCTTTGTTCTGGATGCTCTTGATCAGGTTCTTGTCGAAGTTGAGCGACTCAAGGTTCCGCAGCGCCGGCAGCGTTGACGCCGACAGCGGCCCGTTGATCGAGTTCGAACTGAGATCGAGTTGCCTAAAATGGGAAGAAAAAATTACATGATGACTCAACGGGAGGACGTTCGAGGACTTACCGAAGATTGAAGCACTGGCTGAGCGAGCGCAGGCTTGTGGGGAAGTCTCCCAGGCGATTGCCGCCCAACTTCAGCACCTCCAGCCGCTTGGAGTTCGCGAACGACCGCAGCGAGATGCTCGATATTTGGTTGTTGCTCAGCTCTAGGTAGATCAGGTTGTGCAGGCCCGCGAAGTCCGCGGCTCCGAGCGCTTTTATCTTGTTGTTCGAGAGGTCAAGGCGCTCCAACGAGGTCAGCGGCGTGATCGAGTTCCACGGAACGCTGAGCAGAGCATTGCTTGGAAGACCTTCAAGAATAAGGATTTTAGAACACTCTCCCGGGGTCGGTGGGCCGGCGGCAACTTACCCAAAGCCTGTAGGGGAGTCTTCAGCCCCAGGAAGGCCGACTTGTGAACGCGCTTGATTTCGCCGGAGGATATGACCAGCCCGTGCAGCGAGATGTTCTCGAAGATCTTGGCGTCGCTCAGGAATGTCACGTTCCGCAACGAGCAGTCGAGCAGTGAAATCGGGTACGGCGACGCCCTAAGGCTCTGCGCCAGAACCTGAAAATGAGAGCATCGTTAAGCAACGCGTCTTTTCCCACTCCCGGCGCGTGGGGCATCTCACCGAAAGTCCGTGGACGTCTCCGTTGCATCGCAGCGTGTGCGGCAGGTCACAGCCGCACTCCAGGCTCCTGGAACTCGTTATGTTCGGGCATTTCCACTCGCCGGCATCCTGGCCGATGGGCAGCGAAACCGTCTCGACTTTTCGCTTCTTTGGTGAGCTTTTGTTGAAGAACTTCACGGCACTCTTTGGTACATCTGCCACTGCGGGCGCAGCGGTGGGAGCCATTGTTGGCGCCGTTGCATCCTGCACGTCTTCCATTATCGTTGTGCCATTCTCAGGGCCATCCTGGGCAGCTGTCAGCTCTGCCATTGACACAAGAACCAGCACACAGCACGTCAAGAACGCCCGCAAATATCTGCAAGTAAACAATGAAAGCAAAGTCGCCATTACAAAGTGTCCACCAATCTGAGCTGATTAATGTTTTTTTGGGTCAAGACGATGCAATGCCAGTGCATCCGATCCGATTAGCCGGGGCTGCGATGAATGCGTTACGCATTTATTTGATTATCGCCGAGCAGCGCGCGCACAAGTGGTAAATTGTTCAGCAATTTGCCAATTAAAGCATACGCTCTGATCAAGCAATAAGATTTATATCTTCTTGCGGCACAATGCGCGCTGACCGCGACGGAGGGCCGCTTTTAATTTAAGGCGTTTCGCATTTAGGCGATTGCTGGCATTTGACCTATTTGCACGATCATCTGATGCTGCTGTGCGTTAGATCGGGGAATGAATGAATGGAAATAATTGAGTGGTTGCGCTTTGTCTCCATCTGCAGGCTTGAGGGATCGAGGACGTGACAGAGGTCATTTTGCTGAGTGGGTCGTGTTGGGGAAGGGAAGGGATTCGGAGAAGCTTCTCACGTCGGTGTAGATTTTTAGAATTCATTTTGATTTGCCGTGACAGTGGGTGGTTTTGATTTTGGCTGGCAAATTGGGTGGTCTTTACACAAGACGCTCCGCAGACGGGCACATGATTGAGATAATGTCTTTAGAACGATGGTACGTTCACATTTTGATCGCCCTCACGTGCAAGCATCCCAATAGCTTTAGACACCCGGTGCTCTTTCCACACTAAGTAATCATAACTTGAAGCAAGGCTCTATCTCTGCACTCGTTCATGCTGTGGCTCGTTTTATGTGAACATTGGGTTGTCTGATGGAACCTTAATTCGCACCACACAGTCTTCTTGAGCTCCTGGAACCGAGTAGGAATCCCTAGGAAGACAATCACATCCCCTGCTTAAGGATGGATGGACGAACATGGCGACAGCTCAACGCGGAGATGCAATATCTATCTGTCATCCAAAATAGTAATTTATTCGCGATATGTTATGTAATGTTAAAGTCCATTATTTAGACACTCATTGAAACATTGGGAAGTTTAAGTTGCCGTCCTTCTCTCGATTAGGTAGATGGCTGAGCTGCTCAAGCATTCTGGACCTTTGAGGAAACTTTGCGACGGGTAAACTAGTCAGCCACGCCGCACGAAGGGCTGAGAGACGAAAAAAGGTATTTTATCTTAGCTAGGACTAATATAGCTTCCTTTTCGAGTTTCGAAACTTCCTACGCGAAGATACGCGCCAATGTAGTCAATGCATCACTGACAAAATCAACTGCATATTTTTTTGATATTTCGGAGTTTTTTTAAATTAGTGTCGAGATTTAAAAATAACGGTTTTGATTTTGGTTATGTTACAAAAGTAACTATTTCTTGGTCAAAAATGATCGAATGCAGCTGGTATTAAAGGTATAAGAAGGGATAAAAGGCCCTGGCCCCCTACGGGCTGTAGCGCCACCCATATTATTATTATTATGTCTTAACCAAGTCCAATCCAAATGCGTATGCTAGTAATTTGGGTGTCAAATTTCATTAAGATCGGTTTCATAATTTTGAGACAGACGTACAAACTAGCGCCACCCCACTGCCTACGTTGTCGCCGAAAAAGTTTAACTTAGACACAACAGCTGGCAGGCAACTAAAAAATTCTGGCTCAGACTAAGGCCTGAATACGAATACAACATACTTATTCGTTGGTGTAGGGTGCATAAATGTGGCCTTTTGGGAAGGAAGCGACAGGAGACTAGGTGCCATTGGCCTTCATTTTATTTCATTTAATGATTAATCATTGCCGCTCATTAAGAAACAATTCCACCCCCATCATCACTGATCACTAATGAAGAAAGGAAGAGCATACACCACTGTCTCACCTCCTAACTGATCTTGGGGTGTCGAAGATGAGAACCCCTGGGAGGTGGTTTTTTTGTAATGACTTAAGCGACATTAGCGTGGTACTAACTGCTAAAACTACAAAACTCGTAATATCCTTCTTGCACAAGACACATTGTCTTAAAAGGACATGTGACCACTCTTGATTTGTACCAGCCAATTCAGACCAAGACAGCTAGCACTTGATATACTCGCTTTCAACTCATCTGATATGAAAAGAAAGCTTGTTGCGTCCAACCAAGAAAAAGGACACAATCAGAACAATTGACTCTTGGAAGACTCCCGTTTCTTCAAATGTGTTGTCCAGAATGGAAAGCCCGTACATAATGCAAATCTTAAAGATTGACTGAAATCCCGTGGCAGTTAGGAATGCTATGTTTTGTCTTGGAGTTAATTAACTTACGACGCAAGACTGCTGGACATTCTGCTTGATTTCTAACGTTTTATGATTTAGTGGGCCAGGGTCTACCATAACTCTCTCTGTTATTAAACGCTCTGAGTGGAGGTAGGTAGGCAATTGCGTGCCCTTGCGATCTTGAGACCGCGGCTCACCTAGACCAACTAGTTCTGTCCATTGTGCGCTTGATTTTATGTATACCACAGCCATGAGACCTTCGTCTTACTGTAACCATCCTACTGCGTTTGAAAACCTTAGGAGGTCCTTCAGTTCAACGCCGCAAAATTCCACCAGCTCTACAAAGTTGTGTTTGCCCAGGTACTGCTGCCTTTTCTTTGCTAAGGCTAGCCATTCGCAGAGTAGTGCAAAGCCAGGACGTCAAGATGTACAATCCTATGGCTTTTATGGCCGCTTGGCTATCTGAGCAGATAGAGATCGTTTTGTTAGTTCTGTTGCGTTCTCGTAGCCCGACTGCCGGTATAGAGGTATAGAGGGAGATTTCTCCGTCAGTTGCTACGATACGCTCTTCCCATTGCCTCCGATCCGAGAAACGAATGTGCGAATGTGTCATTGCCAAAGCTAGTGTCGCAGGCAGGTTGTCAGTTTGTCTATTGTGCTGTACTGCTGGCCAAAATATGGTTTGACTTGCCTCTTTGAGCCCCCGAACCGATGAGGCTGCACAGTTGCTACAGAATAAGTCGAGGGTGGAAGGTTTATGCCGACTACGAACGGTGTTAATTTTGAGAAGCTTTATTCCAGACACATTTTGAGCATTGGCAGTAGTTCCAAAGAAGTGGCACCGTGATAATTATATTTGTCATACCAGGTCGAGTGCGTAGTAGTCGAAGCTCATACTCACTGCAAAGAGTGTATACGCACTCTTCACCCATATTCCATAAAACCTTTCATTCCTCGGCCTACGTTGGATTAGCTAGGAGTGATTATCTTCAGACGGCAGTTTGACTTAGGACAACGGCTGGATGGCGCAGTTGGTTGAGTGTATGCCCTTGGTTATAGGGGTTCCATGTTCGAAGTTCAGTGAAAGAGTTAATATTCTTTTATCTGGTTTAGAAATCTTGTCATCACAATGAACCAACAAAGGTCTAAGTGTGCTGGCAGCCCAATAACCTAACCTAACCTAGGACAAAGTAGACCCACCACCTACGTGTGGTGACTGTTTCCCTTCCAGCAGTCCACAACAAATAAATAAACTTTGATACTTGACTTCTTTCCTTATGAACTCTGTGTTAACTATCATTCCTCGATAAAATGTCAAGTTTTCGTAAAGCAGCCCTGAGTCAGCACACTCTCTGGATCCCTTAGCAACTACCTCCCTAAATCACCTCCACCATCCGCCCACAAATAGTGCATAGAAGAGAAAAATAAACACAACAAAAATCTCGTATCTCGTCAAATGCACACCGGGGGCGAAGTGTGCTAATAAATCCGTATGTCGATCGCCCACGCCACTGTCGCGCACTATTCATATTTGCGTTCTGCAACATAGCCCCGCTGCCATCCGCATCCACGGCACGCACTCAGCCGAGTCTTTAAAAGGCCCGCCGGAATATTTTTTGCAATTAGTCCACTGCAGAGTATCTTGTCGCAAAGAAGTCGCCACAGAGAGTCCACAGTCACAGCGCGATCTGTTCGCAAGATAGTCCTGAGTCTTGAACCCAGTGCGAGGAGCTGTGTTCCCGAAGTGATAACAATTGTGGCGTTCCAATCCAGTTAATTATCAGTCGAGGTATGGATTTTCTGTTTTTTTTTTTCTATTTACTAGTCACAAGCAATGTGAAGAAAATTTAGAAGAAATTTTGGGCAGTTGCCAGCCATCGGCGGCGATGGGTTGGAGCTGTTTGACTTATTAGTTTGGTTTTTTCCCATGGATGCATGTTTTGCATTTTAAAAACGAGTGAATTAATTCGATTGAGGCCGGCCAGCTTATGGTTTTGTGAACGTGTGAAAGTGTTTGCAGATGCGTTTCTTGCTTGTTTTGCAATTGAAATTGTAGATTCCTCTTGGCAGAAGTCCTAATTTGATTTGTGTGGGTGAAAATTGATCTTTGTGAAGAAGGAGAGCCCGCTCGTGATATGGCAGCAACTTTAGCTTTAAATTGCAAAAGTGCCTGTGGGGGTCATACATGTTGATAAGTTGAGTTAATCTTTGAACAGCAGAATCCACTTCAAATATTTCGAGTAGGGCAGAATGGAAGCAATCCGAGGTCAAGCCTTCGGATGCAGACCAATTCAAGGCTAACACTTCTCTGTAACGTCTTAACGACATGCACGAGCATTTTAACATCCATGTTATGTGGGTGGCAGGCTCGCTAGAAGGAGTACTAGTTTCTGGGTGTTGATGTCTACAGCTATTGCAAAACATCGTCTGATGTAGTGGTGGGAAGTATCGAATAAAAACCATCTAGTTATTCGATAGTTGCAAACTATTCATTTATTCGATGGTCGAAAATCATTCATTAGTCCAATTGAATGAAAGAAATATTGTTTCAATTGTTTTTACTTGTATGGCTGGTTGGACTGATTCAAAGGATTTTTGTAGTTTCTCTGAGCGAGAATTTGTATGTATTGAGATCTGAGAGAGAATTTTGTGTATGCATACACATATTGCCAGAATATTTCCATGACAGATTGTCTACGTATATGGTTTGGATCGAGTCGAAAGTTCGACTCAGTTGGGAAATGAGTTCGAATGGTTTTTCACTGAACGAATGATACGTTCATTTGTATGATGGAAAAATGTTCGAATGGTTTCAGTTGAACGAATGGTTATTTCATTCGTTTGGACTATCGAGTGCAATGAACGATTCGTTCAATTGTATGATGGAAAAAGGTTTTTTTTTTAGGTTTTTAACGAATTAGGATGTGAATGAATGAATAAAACTATTCGATAGTTGAAATCATTCAGTTCTTCTTCTTCTTTGATTGGCGCTACAGTCCGGGGTGGACCTGGGCCTCAACCAACTTGCCTCTCCAGCCAGCACGATCTTTCGTCAGTTGCCTCCAGTTGCGCACACCAAGTTGGTTGAGGTTCTTTTCTAATTGTGTGCGCCATCTAGTGCGAGATTTCGCTGTCTCAATGACTCACTCACTCCGGGCCGGAGCTGAGCGTTCTCCATCCACTCTACATGACCTAGCCATCTTAAGCGTTGGATCCGAAGACGAACTAGGTGCATGCCGCTGTACAGCCCGTATAGTTCGTGGTTGAACCTTCTCCTCCAAACGCCATCAACACAAACAGAGCTTCTTCATCCGCTTTCAATAGCGTCCATGTCTCTGCGCCATAGAGCAGGACTGGGATGATCAGGGTTTTATACAAGGTCAATTTGGTGTTTCGAGAGATGGCTCTTTTACTCAATTGCCACTTGAACCCAAAGAAACAGCGATTGGCAAGAGCAATTTTGCGCTTGATCTCGGTACTGGTGTTGTTGTCCCTATTTACTCCGGAGCCTAGGCAGACGAAGTCCTTGACTACCTCAAAGTTTCTGCTGCCCAACATGACGCTCTGTCCGAGACGTCGATGTTGTGCGTCCTTCCGTGATGACAGCATGTACTTTGTTTTGCCCTGGTTTATCGCTAGACCCATTTTAGCCGCTTCCGCTTCAATGCCAGCAAACGCCTCATTGACGGCTCGCTGTGTTCGTCCAATCACGTTAATGTCGTCCGCGTAAGCAAGCATTCAGTCAGTTACTAACTATCTATAGTGCAATTCATTCGATAGTTCCCATCACTAGTCTGATGGTTGAAACGATAAAAGTCGATAAAAGCATTTGTAGGTGTCTGATGGCTGCGTGTCCAAATTGTGCATTAGGCCATCATGACACACGGATTAAGACTGAATACGCCTGGGAACGATGAACCTTAATGTGTCACATTGTCGAACATTGGACTGTTCACATGTTTGGAGATCAACTGAGATTGAGCTCCTTGTTTAAGCCAAATGACAGTAATCAAACAGAACTTGAAACACTTAGCTCCAGCTTGCCTAACATATCCCTCGACAGCATAAAATGATTAAGGCTGTATGTTGAGATCGAACACAACTTTTGAAGCGTCTCTAGTCACAGATTGAGTCTCGGCGAATGACAATTTATTCTTAAAAAGTGACACATTTCCTTTTCTTTGTATCTGCATCAAAGACAGCGGCTCTTCTTGCCCTTGTCACTATAGCTTTATTGGGTTTTGAAATTTCTGAAGAGAATTGTGAATTTGCTTGATCAAGTTGCAAGTCGGCGTTCATCTGTGGCATGCAGCCAAATTCGATTCAAACCACACCTCTGACTGAGAGTTCCAATTTTTTCCAGATCCAGAAAAATGTGTTCGAAACAAATCACAACCGTTCTAGCAATAGTCTTGCTGTCGTACCTCGGAAACGCGCCAGTCGATGGAAGAATTTTTACTCGATGTCAGTTGGCCAAGGAGCTCGTAAGGCACGACTTTCCTCGGAGTGCTCTTTCAACTTGTAAGTATCAAAACAAAAACACACACGCACTCCCACACTGCTTACACCTTTCACCTTTGAACGCAATTCAGGGGTATGCTTGATCGAGCACGAAAGCGGCCGAAGTACTTCAAAAGTCATGCAGCAGCCCAACACGAGCGTCAGCTATGGACTCTTTCAGGTAAAATGGCCAAACCGCCCGAGTACCGAGTCATTAAAGTGAATTCAATCTCGATTGCAGATTAACAGCAAAAATTGGTGCCGAAAGGGTCGCAAGGGAGGCATTTGCAATATGAAATGTGAAGGTAAGTGACTACCCCCGGCTTGCATGCAACATTGATCATACGTCCTACTCACAAATTTGATTGCGTTGTCGATTGTTTTTCGTTTTCTCTTCTCTCTATCTCTCTTTCTGTGTACAGACTTCCTGAACGACGACATTCTGGATGACTCTAGATGTGCCAAGCAGATCTTCAACCGTAGTGGTTTTCAGGCTTGGCCCGGTTGGGTGAGCAAGTGTCGTGGGCGAAGTCTTCCCGACATTTCAAGATGTTAAATCGGCAACCGACCAACCAAGGCGGGGATGCGAAGAGAGTGAACACAGTGTGTGATGAAAGAAACGATCAGAGTCACCCACGAATTGGCGAACATTTTTTAATTGGCTCCCCCACCGTTGGAGGGGCGACGTGAACTTGACAAATGCCCAAAATCGGAGGCACACCGAACGAAATTTGATGAGACTAAATTTGAATTCACAAAAACCTAGAATAGAATATTTTACTCTTGAAGAATTTTAAAAGAAACGTGAGAGTTTTTCATACGAGATTGTGTATTTCAGGCATTTGAATGCAATCGTGATAAGATAGTACCTATCGATTTAGGACTAGAAACATAGTTATATTTTATTTATGACTTATTGATTATGCTTTACAGTATTCCAGCAGGTTTAAGTTTTGTTGAAGAAATTATGTAGGCTTACAGAAGGAGAAACACACATTTATGGAGTGAATAAAATTTTACTGATTACTGGATCTGTCGTTGATTGGAGGTTGGCAAATGGCCTTCAGGGGGTTGGTTTAACTGACTTGAGTTTCTTTTGGAAGACATCTGAAGAATGAGCACCAACTTAAGATTGGGTTTTCAAAGATTTCTCTTCTTTTTTGCAACACTCTGTAGTACGGGGCTTTTTCAACCAGTTTCAGGTCAGATATATTCATGAAGCACTGTACTTCATGGAAGAATAGATGAGGCGTCGTCATCAACAACCATTTCTACAATAAACACCTCTGCATACAAGAGTCTTTTCTTTTTGTTGGCAAATTGAATCATTGTTCGCAAGTATACATCAAATTGTTTGTCAGGACTACACCATCAATGTTTCATACAAAGGGTCCAAGTTTGAGTTGCTTTTTCGAGCACTAGTACATCGTTAATTACACGTGGAATGTTGTCTTCTAATCGCACGTCAGTCCGGCGACCAATCAAAGGTCCGAGACTGAGCAATTGCTGATTTTTTATCGCTGATGGGCCTGGCCTCAGGCCAAGATGCATTGCATTCGCGATGACTTGATCTCTGTACCGGATGTTCGGCCTTCATCTCCTTCTCGCACCAGGAGGCTCGGATTCGAAGACCCTCTTAACTGGGGGATTGGTGTTCATGCACTCGATGTGGCCGGACGAGTGTAGTCGACGGATTTTGACTTCCGGACTACATCCACATCCTGGTACATATCATCATTGCCTCGTTGCCTCCATTCGCCTTGCTCGCAGGCGCGACCAAATATCCGACGGAGAATTTTTCTGTCGAAGGCACCAAGAATCAGCTCTACAGTTTGGCTTATCGTCCAGCTTTCAGTACCATAAAGCAGAACTGGCAAATTAAGAACCTTGTAGAGCATGATTTTGGTTATTCGAGTCAGGGGACTGCCGCACGATCAGGCCAATACAGAGGTCCAAAGTGGGAGATAAGTTACACTGTACACACAGGGCTTCTGTAGAGTGTCCACCGAATCGCTCGATTTGCACGCTTTATGCGACGTATGGAAGAAAACTTCGATAGAGCAAAAAAATAAAGCGGGTGCCAGTGTTAATGGCCAATATAACCGCCGGACCGTGGTGGCCCGTGGTGTTGTGGGTATGTGCGTCGACCCCAACCTCGACGTCGTAGGTTCGAATCCAGCTCTGAGCGACAAAAATAATTTTCACTACCCCACCACTTTTGAGTCACTGACAATGCTCAAAGAGTATTTCCTGTCTAGAAAAAGCTTCTCAAACTTGGCCGTTCGGAGTCGGCATAAAACTGTAGGTCCCTTCCACTCGTGAGTGAACAATAGCACGCACAACAGTAGTGGTTGCTGAGAATCTAGGCCTTGGTCTCCTATGGGCTGTAGCGCCACCCATATTATATTATTATATATAACCGCCGGACCATATACCAAACAGTGCCACAGCAAGAAGGAAAAAATGGTTTAAGGTCCCTACCATATTTGTCGCGATCTGCAGATTGTAGTCTGTTGGAAAAATTGTTTGGGAAGACCATTTCATAATCATCAAGTTAACCGTGCGTCCAAAAGCAGGCTAAATTGTAAACTGAGACTCGTGGGAGGAATGCATTCGGCACGTAGTTCAAATGTGCACCATTTGTTAAAATAGCGATAAGAGATTGAGACTGTTTGAATAATGACAGCGATATTTACTGTCTCCTTAGAGTTTGGCTTGCTTTTGAATTCTAGTAGATGCAGGTTGGCTTGGGGGCGTCAGACCAGGTATGAGCGTTAAAATCAAGCTTAGGGCAGAGGCAAATCTAGCAGTAAATCGCCAAGTCAGAGAGAGCGAGATATTTCATGCATCGATTAATTAAAACTAGAAATTTTGAACCATTTTTACGGACAAGAACATCTGGAACTACCAAGTTTTGTGTTGATACACGTTGTTGCTTTATGTAACAACAGAATTTCCTTTACTAAGATGACTCCTTACCTCTAGTGGGAGGAAGTCAAGGAAACACAATCAGTTGTCTTTTTGAACAGACTTTATTTTTGCGTTTGCACGCCTTAAATACTATATAGCAAACATATTGCTTATCATTTTGTACTGAAAGGCGAGACTGACATGAGTCCAAAAACGAGACGAGGTGACCGCACCCGGCAGACAGCCTGTGCTGTCGTGTGTTGCTTTCTGCTGTGCGTGCATGTGTAATCGCTTTGGAGTCATGTTCAAAAATTGTTTGGATTGATCACAACACACATATTAAGGTTGAAACGCTTTTTCGATCGATTACATTGATGGTCATGTCGGACTCTTTTTGCTTAATATACGCTGTCGTTCCAGGGTCGTGAATCTTAGAAGACGAATACGAGAAGCTTAGGTTGCTGGCATCAGCAAAGGAGTGGACTGAATTAGTAGCAGCAGGAAATAGATCATTTATAGAAAGGAGAAGAAGCGTCAGAAACAGTACAGAACCTTAGAGGCACTGGCGGATATCAGACTTGAATAATAATAATAATATGTGTTGCGCTACAGTCCTGAGAGGCTCACGGCCTAGTGTCTCAACAACTACCCGTGCTGTGTCCGCTATTGTTCTCTTACGAGTGGAAGGGACCTACAGTTTTATGCCGACACCGAAAGGTCAAGTTTGAGAAGCTTTTTCTAGGCAAGAAATAGTTTTCGACCATTGTCAGCGACTGTAATGAATCGTGAGCATTATATTTCTCGCACAGACCAGGGATTGAATCGAGGTTTGGATCAGACTTGAAACCATCAGAATACAGCTTGAATTGAATGGTTTGAAAAGGTTTTAAATCCATCGAAAAAGTGCTTAATGGACAAAATAGTTTGATGCGAAACTGCTAAGGGCAGTCACACTTGAGCCAGAGTAGGCCCATTGTGATACCACGCGGATTGACTTCTCCTAACATTTGAACCAGTTGGTGCTTCTAGTGAAGAGAATTAGCTGGCCTATGCTGGTGCTGTTTACTTCATTGAGGTTTTTGAAGTAGTAGGCGCCTATGTGTAGGAATCTACAACCAGCCAGAGCGCTGCAGGAGCAGAGTAGGTGATGAGTGTTTTTTCCTCCTCTTCATCTATGCAGCTTCTGCAAAAATCATTATATGAGGAACTCATCCTGCGAGCATGATTGCCAATTGCACAATGCCCGGTTATGACTCCTATCAAAGTCCTTAATGAGCGCTTGCTGAGTCTGAGTATACTGACTGATCGTTTTCGGTTAAGTGGTGGCCAGACTTATCTTGTTTTAAGGCAGGTGGTGCCTTCTAGTCATTTGTCATTGGTGGTTTTAATTGTGTGAATTTTGAGAAGATGGTAAGCTGTAGCGATCGGCATGGAAGGTGGTACCCCAGCTATTGATAGGAACGAGGTTAGTACCACACCTGGTGAGTTCATCGGCTTTGCAGCTTCCTGGTATGTCTCGGCACCCACATAAGGTGAATGTTAAAATGCTCAGCCATCTCGTTAAGAGACAGCCTGCAATTAAGGGATGTTTTGGAGTAGAACATGACATTGCCCAGAGATTTTATAGCGGCCTGACTATCGGAACAGATGGTGATATCCCTTTTTGATAACGCGATGCTTTTGGTCCGTGACATGCTATGGTTTTGCATGAAAAACGCAACTGCGATCAGGGAGCTTCGAAGAGATACCCGCACCCTCCCCTTCTTTAGTCTTCGATCTGTCTGTGAAAATACGCAGAGGATCATCCAACGTTTGCCTTATAGACATCCAGTCCGATCTGGTGGGAATGCTGATCGACAATTTCTTCTCGAAGATATACTGGAGCACTAGGTGGTCAGTGTCGCTAGGAAGGAAGTTGAATTCCTTGGGAATGGTTGAGTGGCCCATGTTGAATTCGAACCACACTCGCAGTATCTTGAGTCCCAAGGCTGTGCTGGCTGCTGTTTGTTTTCCGAATGTTTCCTGTGGTGGAAGATGGAGGAGAATATTCGATGCGTCTGACAGAGCGCCAAACTCTGTCAAATGCCTTAGAAATATTGAACGAAATCTGGTTTTCGATGCAAAGGCTTTTGCATTCTATGCCCAACCTTGGACATACAGAAGCTTACTCCAATCCCTGACCCGAGAGAAAGAGTGAATTTGATGGAATTCTTATCCATTGTGTACAAAGAAAAGTCACATTTTGCCGTTCAGTTGCCAGAAACAAGTGAGCAGAAGAAAGAAATTACAAAATTTACGTTCAACCAATAAAAATCAAAAGCTGCATGTGCAGTCTAAAAATATAAACAAACACAAATCTGAAATCAAAATTAACCTCAGACTTGCCCACACTCGTCGAACAGTATTTCGACGCATATTCATCTCAACTATCAACGGCCGATTATCAGTTGAACTTGAATCTGGGAAATCCGAACCGCTCCAACGACATCCAACAACAGCAACATGTGCACGTAATTAAAAGCCGTCTACTAGCTGAAAGAAAAGCGTACGAGCATCTCGCAAAAAGTACTAAGCTATAGCGAACTGTTCGATTAAATTGCCTATCTTCAGTATAGTTTTCGTCGCGCTGAGCACAGTGTGCGATTCCGCTCCGAGATCGGGTAGATTTGTCTGTTCTTTGCTCTCCTCGCTAATCAAAGTAAAACCCTCTACAAACGTGATAACGAGACCGTCAGTCAGTGGCTAAAAGTGCACGGAGACCTACTCGTAAGATATCAAATGATATTCGCATGATTCACTTCCGTTTGTCGTAACACAGCAGTTTGCGCATGAGTTTGAACTAAGTTAATATTTATTTTTGCTCTGATGGATTGATCTACAATAGATGACAAAAAAAATGTGATGAACGTTTGCTAGCTGATAAGACGCTGCTGTGTTGTGTTATTTTTTTGTTAGTTAAGATGTCGTCTCTTTAACATTTGAGTATTCTCTTAAGAGGAAGAAGTTTCAGTGCAGCTCTGAGGCTGATAAGTGACAATGATGCAAATTCAATCGCCTACGTACACATCACTTTGCGTAAAAATAGACCACTTTGACTCTGGGTGACAGTGCCAAGTGTTGGGAGTAGGCGATTGGAAGAGTGTGTCTTTCGAGAAATTAGCTTTCGAACTGACAGTTGTCTTGTTAGTGGTTTATCTTGCTGGTGGTAAAGCAGCGTGCGTTTTCTCGTTACTGCAAGCAACTAAGAAGAGAACGAAGAAATGTCTGTTCACTCGCTGAACAGGAATGAGCATCATGCACGATGCAGAGCGCACTTGATATTAATGATTTTGCCCCGGAATTCATGCATTCATTTGAGTCTGACTAACGTCATGAGTATTGCTATCCAAATTTGGGCTGAAGCTGTAAGAGAGCTCACTGAGCTGAACTCTCAGCCTTTGGAAGCAGGATGACCAACCCCAGAAGCAGAAGTTAAGTCAGACTGTCGACTGACTGACTACAGTGGGCTAGCCGCATTTCTCATTTCTCACAACGAGACAGACTCAGGACGGATTCCACTAACACAGGATTTTCTGCGTTCAGTGCAAGTTTTTGATCGAATTTGTAAGTTATGGGCAATTGTGTACCAAGCCAAAGGTTAGGGATCAGCTCAGATCTTTTCTGCCGTCCCGTATAGGTCCATGATAGGTCCGTATTAGGCTTCATGCCAAGAAAGTCCAGAATAGACCAAATCATAACACTACGGCAGATCGTGGAATAGACCCAAGAAGTGCAAATCGAAACTCATTATCTGTTCGTCGATTTTAAGGCCGCAGGTGACAGCGTGTTTACATACGAGCTATACAGAGCCATGTCTAGCTTTGACATTCCTGCCAAACTCGTCAGGCAGTGCAGGAACTGTAGCTGCTCCACCAAGGTGGTTAAAGAGCTCACCGAGACAGGTCATTTGATTTCTTCAACATCGTCCTAGAGAAGATCGTGCAAAACTCACACGCCAACACTAGAGTCACGATCTTCCAGAAATCCGTACAATT